>JAWPHD010004878.1:135000-176130 GCA_037043455.1 Cyrtodaria siliqua | reverse complement strand
ACACAGCTTCTAAAGTCAGACCACATAATACGTTAGACTAACAGACTATTTTATAAAAATGGCCATTGCCCAAACTGCGATCAATTGATATTTCAGAAAATAAGACAACATCTCTAACTTCGACCTGATGACTTTCATCAAAATGTTCTTGTTTAGTCTATATTGTTGTTAATTGGTATTAGTTTAGTTAAATAAGATAAGAGCTATCACGCAAAAGTTTAACTCTGACTTACTCATCCGCCTGTGTTGAGCATGTTTAACTTTTTGTAATATATATATATATATATATATATTTATATAAATGTTTGACAAATTATCAACCAAACAGTGCTTAAACAAACAAATATCGCCTTCTTCAGGATGAATACACAAAGTTACAAAAACAAACACATAAACCAATTAATGCTATAAGCGTGCGCGTTATGCGCCCATGTCAGCATTAGTATAACACAGTTATGAGGTGATAACAGTATGTAGAGACAGACGCTGCTAAACCTTCAATTCCAAAGACGTTTTAACACACTGGCGTGAAAATATTCTTCTATTATTAGAGTTCGCAGAAATAAACGGCTTCTGATTCAATGAAAGTACACATTTTGAAAGTTATAATATCTTGGAGAAACAGAATAATAGCAAAATAGAAATATCTTATAAAAAGACTAGTTCTTATGAACCTAGATAGTATGTGTAATGGTGTTATGGTGTGTACAGGTTAATGCAAATGTTAAAATGAATATCTGGTCAAACTAAATACATGCATACACCACCAATAGCTATGGCTACATCCAGTGATAAGTGTATAGTTTTGTATTCGACAAAAGTGTACAGTTTCTTTGAGACCGACAGTTTGTGTAATAACGTAAACATCTGATCTTCTTGGTAAAGTAGGTTGTATGTATTATTTTTTAGATAAAACATAGAAAGGAAAAAGATCAATGCTGAAGAGTTAATTGCTAGTATTTAATTACTGGTGTAATGAGACATAAGTTTAAAGTATCGTACTTAACAGGAGTGTATTGTTTCTGGAAACAAGCTTTGCCGCTATTATTAAAGTTCGTAGAAATAAACTGCTTCTGATTCAATGATTATATAAATATACACTGACATTTTAAAACGTATATATGTCGGACCATTGGGTGAGTGTAAAGTTGTATCTTCAAAAGATGAACCTTCAGTGCAAATGTGTTCTGCCATTGGTGAGCGAGCAAATCGTCGCGTGTTTATATCTGACTTATGGAGGTTCATGTTTCGGTTTAAAGGCATACCAGTTTCGCCGACATACTGCTTTTTGTATGTGCTGCATGTTAGAACGTATACAACATGCTTTAGTGTCATTTGATGGCGACCTTTGCTCCACTAGTAGACTGGTAGAAATATTCGGCCTGTGATATAAGCTTGCATGTCAGACATCTAGACGTGCCACATGGGCCTGATTGGCCAATCTTGTCATCCGCTGGGTTCGGTTGAAGTTTGGCCCCCGTACTAGAATGTCACGAAGGCTTTTAGGTCTCCTGTACGCATTGATCTGTTTTTCTGGGAATACCTGTTTAAAAGAAATATAAAAAGATCGGACAGGGAAAGTAGCATTCAAAGAGGACAGTCAACCATAAAACACAGAAACAAACACGCAAATAGACAAACAAGAAGGCAAAAGTAATAATAAATGCAAACGACATCACAAACACAAAAGGGTTGACAATAGGGCTACCGCCTTGGAACGGTCAGTGGTAAAGTACGCCACTGGGGGGTTAAACCGGTTCTAGGGTGCACCAAACCTCACACTTACCCTACTGTCATCCCATTGAAACAGGACAGTGTAAATAAAGAAATCCCCGCCATGTTCTAATCTCTAACCAACAAGGCAGCATCACGATCCGACGACTAAATCGTGGGCCAGTGTTTGGTTATAATGTTGCTTATGTTTGGCAGACTTGGGTGATAGGTAACCACGAATGGTTTGCTTGTGTTAGTCAGTAACTTGAGTTTATATTTTAAAAGTTCCGTTCTGTTTTGTATCCGTGCTTTTTAGACTGCCGTATGTACTGCATATGTAGAGTAGCTTCTATTTAACAAATATGTGGAAAGTTCCATGACTCGCATTTCGAAAGTACTGTCATCTGAGCATATGAGTTTGACTCTCAGGGCTAAACTAATGGGGATATTTTTGCAAATATGTGGGGAGTGACAGCTATTGGGGAGGAGGTATTGGTGCATGTCAGTGGGCTTGGTATATAAATCGACTATGATGTTACCGTTCTCTAAGTAATACGCTGTATCCAAGAACACATTTTTGTTGTTTGATATCTCGGCTGTGAATTTTATCGTAGGATGGAAGTTGTTGGCTCTCTCTATAAAATCGGTAAGTGAATCATGACCATGACACTATTTCATGTCTATGTCGTCAATGAATCGTAACCACGAGAATGGTGTTAATGGTACAGATTGTAAAAGCTGTGATTCTAACCTGCCCATGAATATAAGTTCACAAAAATTGTTCAATTTTTGTTGCATTTAAGTGTCAAGGTGAGTAGTTTCACTAGATAGTGTGTAGGTGGTTCTGTCAAGGCCCTACTGCCCCATGCCTATTGACATGCAAGAATACCGTCATCATGTGGGATGTTTGTATAAAGTGAAGTGACATCCATAGATACAAGGAGTGTTTCCAAAGGGAGTGCGCCTTGTGATTCAATATTGTGCGAATAATCTGTAGTGTCTTGCAAATAGGATTGTATGTTTCGCATATGCGGTCGGAGCTGGAAGTCTGTGAACTCTGAGATTCTTTCAGTCGGATGTCCATTGGCGGACACGATGGGGCGACCCGGATTACCTTGTTTGTGTATCTTGGGTAATCTCGCCTCTCTTTTCTCCTTAAGCAAAGTCAGGCGGAACAGAAGAATAGACGTCATCATCGCTATACATATCATGTTATACCATATAGTTTACCTACTAGTATATTCCAAAGTATATTGGCCATTATCTATTATGTATCTCTATGGAACCATTTAGTTCATGCCTTTTCGATCTTATAACTTTCATCTGATGATTACTTTCCGACGCCGTGAATATAATGCTTCTATATTTATCATGTGTTATTCGCCGGTTTCTTAGAACACATTTTATCTTTGCATTTATTGTATTGATCTCATTATCTAAAAGGTATGAGTACAATTAACTTCGTAAACCAACAAACTCAACAATTGCCATACCGCAAGCGTCATGTTTCATCGAACAAATAATTTTTTTATTTGGTTCATAATCTCTTTGATCGAAAAGTTCCGTATCCTTGTAAAATTCTGCATACTTATGCATCTTCTGTTTTAATTTCAGAGTACAAAGAATCAGTATCAGTAAACAAAAACTTAACTTTTTTACCATTTTTGTGTTTCTTGTATTTACAATGAAAATCATACCTCTAATATCTTAACGAGTCTAAAATATACATACCAACATAACAAGAGCGAATTAAAATTATTTTTTGTTTATTCTTATAGCAAATAAATGTTCAATACACATTATACAATAAGTAAATGATGGTTTTGCTTTATATTTTATAAGGACCTTCTCGTCGTGTTTCAATTTAACATTATTTCTTTTTCTTAATTTGTCCATGGTTTTACCAAAGACGTAATTGTTTATAAGTTTAAAGAAATTCTTTTTAAAAGCATTGTTTTCCTATTGTTCCTTTGGCAGTGTTAAAGTCTGTATATACTTCAAACCATCATAATTCGTCGAACTGAACAATTATATGTATTTTTTTTACCTTCAATCCCAACTTTAACAGACACATTAAAACCGAGTCAGCCACTTTTATTTCTTGTGTGTGTTTGGTGCTTCCAACGGATCCCCTTTTCGATATTTATTTGACATTCACACTAGCATGTTTAAGTGCATTGTGGCGGCCGTAAAATGTCGCCCGACTACAAATCAGTAGTGCCATTACTTACTTGTCCTTGGGGATCATCAAGCCCAGTATTTTTGATACAGTTTAAATGTGTTGCTTTGATTCATTCTCTGTTACGGTAGTTTGAAATCAAATGCGTTATGATTATTAATTTATGTTATATGCAACATGTATGTCAAACATTTTACGTGATATTATCTTCACTGCGATATGAACAAGAAGATCGTCTGACAAATTTGGTGGAAATGTAGTGAAATAAATGATCCATGCTTAACAAAATAAATTTGCTAGGGATGAGGGGATGAGGGGATTAGGGGATGGATATATTAAATAAGTGTTGAGCTGTTTCGAACTAACGTGGCTAGTTAGTGTCCATGCTGTCTTCTCTGGCTTATGTAACTTCATAAATATGACATGTTTATAAGGTGCCGTGAGGAGTGATTGTGGACTAGTCGGATTTGGCTGCTCATCAAACTTATCCTAACTTCCACTGATTAACAATTTAAACACGTTTGGTTAATATCGGATGAATAATGGATAAGCTAGAGTGATCGCAATACATATTGCGTATGTTTTACTTATCAAGCTCTGCTGTTTCTAGCCGACATGGCTGGTTGTTGAACTTTTCAGGTTTTCCTCTGTGGCCTATTTTATAAAATATGAAATCTAATAAAAAAATTGGTGATGGTCGCGGGGAGAAAATTATATATTAGATAATTCATGGACTTTAACAAGGATCTTACGAAGTTTGTAAATCACGTCACCATAAAAGTCAGACTGTGATAGTCCTTTCTGCAGAAGAGTTCTTACATTAATTGTTATTTGGAAAGAAGATCAGGGTTACGATAAGCCCACTGTCTCAATGTTGTGTCCACTATAGGGTTGTGATCTTACATGTAACATGACAGGAAAGGCCTGTATTTCTATGAGTGTGGGTAACTTGAAGCCTTCTGTATCTACACGTATATTCTTTACCATATGTGGGTATATACTTAAATGTAACAAGCCTTCCTCTTTGTTCTGTACAATATGCGAGTGTATACCTAAGTGTAACATAACATGTATGGTATGTATCTGTTTGGGTGTGGGCAGCGTAAAGGCTTCTGCATCTATGTTTCGTAAAATATGTGGCTTTATATTTACGTGCAACATTACAGGTATGACCTGTATCTGTATCAGTGTGGCTAGCTTAAAGCCCGATGCCTCTACCGCCTGTACGATACGTGTGTGTGTGTGCAGCTTAAAGCCTTCTGCACCTATGTTCTTTATATGTGTTAACATGACATGTATGGCGTGTATCTGTTTGGGTGTGGGCAACTTGAGGCCCACTGCCTCTTTGTTTCGTACACTGTGTGGGTATATGCATAAGTGTTAACTGATAGGTAGGGTATGAGTTAGGGCAACTTGAAGCCCATTGTCACTTTTCTTTCTTTGAACAATATGTGGGTATATACTTTTTTTGTAAAACGACAGGTATGGCCAGTATTTGAAGGAGTTTGGGTAACTTGAAGCACACTGCCTCTCCTATCTTAACCATACGTAGGTATTTGAAAATTGAAACTTTCTGCTATGTTTCGTGCAATACGTAGGCATTTTTACATGTTAACGTGACATGTATGACTATTTCTGTGACTTGAAAACACTGTTACAATGTTCCGTACAATACATGTGGTATATCCGTATATGTAACATGAAAGGTAATGTATCTGTATGGGTGTGGGTAACTTGTGGAGCCACCTTCCGCTATGTTCGGAACACTCTTAGGTGTTACATAAGTATGGCTTGTATGAGACTATATGGTTTTAGGCAACTTGAAGCTAGATGTCCTTTGTTCTGTAAATATGTGAATGAATGCTTACATCACAGGTGTATCATAATGCAGTCTGGAAGAATGACTTTTAATATTCTAAATAGGAGACTTAACCTCAACAAAAAAACAACATTTAATATGTTATAGAGGAGTTTAAATCTATACTAAAAACAAACTAAAACATATCCGTGTAAATGGTCTTTGGGTTAAGCCATAATTTAGAATATATTGCATTTTGAAATGTGATTAACATAGTAACATGGGGTGGGGCGGGGTGGACCATGTTGGGATGGGGTGACCGGTGAGCGACATTTATTATATTACAGAACAGCTTAAATCTAAGCCAAAAATAAAATAAAACACTTCTGTTTAAAAGTTGTTTTTTGGGTTAAGCCATAATTCAGAATATATTGCTATATTTAAGCATTTGGATGGCGGCCATTTCGCATTGTGCTAAAAATAGTTAACATGGTGGGAAGGGGACATTTTATATATTATAGATGAGCTAACATCTATGCCAAAAACAAAAAATAAAAATATTCTTTGGGTTAAGTCATAATTAAGAATATATTGCTGTATTGAAGCATTTGGATGGCGGCCATTTTGAAATGTGCTGAAAATAGTAACAGAATGACCATTTGGTCCCTAGCTAGTAGCTTAGCGACCCTTGATGGATCAGTTTTACAATGAGTTATATGGAAGAACTTCTAAAATCGTCTTCTCTGAAACTATGAGCCAATATAAGAATTTAATATTTTGTATTTACCATAAGCTTATTGTCCTCTGCCAGGTTTGTTCAAATAGTAACACTGGGGTCAAATTTGGCCCATCCCCAGGGGTCACCGTTTTACATAGACTGATATATGGAAATACTTATTAACAAATCTTCTTCTCTGAAACTACACAAGCTAATGGTTTAATATATTGTATTTGTTATCAGCCTATGTTCCTCTAAAATGTTTGTTCAAATGATGACCCTGAGGTTTAATTTGTCGCGGCCAAGGGGTCACAGTTTTACATATACTTATATATAGCGAAATATTTAAAAACCTTCTTCTCTCAAACTACAAGAGTCAAAGGTTTAATATCTTGAATTTACACTCAGCTTATGATCGTGTACCAATTTTGCTTGAATGCTGACCCTGGTGTCAAATTTGGTCCCACCCCCAAGGGTCACATGTTTTACATAGAGTTACATCGGGAAAAACTTAAAAAACTTCTTCTGCTCTGAAACTACAAGAGCCCGTCGTTTAATATATTGTAGTTACCATCAACTTATGGTCCTCTACCAATTTTTTCAAATGGTGACCCTGGAGTCAAATTTTGCCCTGTCCGGGATCACATGTTTTACATAGACGTATATAGGGACACACTTAAAAAATAAATATTCCTCTCTAAAATTACAAGAGCCAACGGTTTAATATTTGTTATTTACACTCAACTTGGTCCTCTACACATTTAGCTCAAATAGTGACCCTGGTATCAAATTTGGCCCCGACCCTGGGTCACAATTCAAACTTGGTGTGTGCGTTCATATTAACAAAAGTTTGATTTGTATTAAAGCTAGCCAACCTTGAGCCAAATACACCCTCCCATATATCTTGGTAATTGAAGACACTCTATAAAACTAGTTTGATACTGCCATATCTGACACACAGTCCTTATATACCCCAACCCACCCAATCTACCATGGACACCCTATAGCCAGTAGAGCAACACAGGCCCTCTTGGTCCTCTTGTTTAATGTGTCTATGCTTTATTCTATGACTGAGGAAACGTCATAATTTAAAATAGTAAACTAAAAACGTGGGGAGTGGGGTGTGAGAGAGTGGTTGTAGATGGGAGGAGGGTGGTCGGTGCGATATGTGAACGAGTATCATGGCTGGTCTTCAAACTCGTCCAAGCATGTATCAGGAAGTTCGTCAGAAAAGGATATAACCCTTTGGTTTTGCAGCGCACTGCATGTTTAGTCTATTTGACCTACGATGCCATATCATTTTTCTATATATGTTCTAAATAGCAAATGATAAAAATGAACTAGCTACAGAAAAAAGCAAACTACATGTATAACATTTCTCAAAAAATCAAGGGCCATAACTCTGTTGTCTATTTTCCCCATGAACTTAAAGATGGTTTTCGAATTTATTGTACATATCATCTTATTTTATCTATCATCTTATTAAAATTTTGGCCACATATGTTTGCAGTCTGATATAAATAAATGATGCTAGAATGTTGAAAAGGTACATGTAGTTTTTTTCATTAAAGCAAGGGTCATAACTCTGGTGTTCATTATCCAAAATTTATGATTTTTAAGCTCGTTTGAGAACTCATGGATATTCAAATTATGGCAAAGTATGATAAAGATTAGATGTGACCCTGGTCTTGTATTTTGCCTTGTAGTATTAGTGTTGTAGTATTGGTTGGTTCTTCCAACACTAGTATTGTTTACTTTGACAATGTTCCAGTCACTGCTCTTATTGACAGTTGGTCCATGATCTCTACTTTGTCAAATAGTTTTTTATCACTCTCTTAGCGATAAGCCAGTGCTTAACTCTCTCAAGTCACTCGGTCTTAAATTAACCATTGCAGATGGTTCGTTACTGAGTTATTTGGGATATATTGAGTATCCTATTTTAATGCCGTTTTTATCTGATTTTAAACTCAGTGTCCCTATTTTAGTTGTACCGGATTCTGAATCCAACCGTTCCTGCCCTGTAATTATAGGAACAAATGTTATTCGTTTGTATAGAGACTATCTAGTTGATAATCCTCCCACAGATACAATTCCAGAGTCATGGAAAATTGCTATTGATAGTATTAAATGTAAATCAGTTACAGTCAAATCTACCAATACGCATACTGTCAGCATTGCGCCATATGAAACCATTACTATAAATGGTATTGCCCGCAATGTTGATGCAGATGTAACAGAAGTAGTTACAGAGAACTTGGAAAACGTTAAACAGTTAACAGTTTGTCCAAGAGTGATCAAGATTGATCAACATGGGTCATGTTCCAAAGTTCAGGTTAAACTGTGCAATATGTCGGCCAAATGTGTGACTCTAAGTCCCAAGTCTGATATATGTCTCATACGTGAGGTTAAAATTGTTGACAACTTGGCTTCAGAGTCTATGCCCAGCATGACCAAGGAGAACAGTGAACATTCTCCTCTGGATGAATTGAAGGTGAAGATTGACCTTGATATCTTGCAAGGGGCCAAGTTCTTTTCCAAGCTCGAACTCCGTTCAGGCTACTGGCAGGTCGAGATGGAGGAAGATCACAAACAGTATACAGCATTCTCGGTGGGTCCGCTCGGCTTTTATGAATCAAACTGCATGAGTTTTGGTTTGTGTAACGCTGGAGCTACATTTCAGCGTCTTATGGAAAAATGTATGGGAGAAATGCACCTCAAAGAGTGTCTTATTTTCATTGATGATATCCTATTTTTTTCCAAGACGTTTGACGAACACATGGAGCGTTTGGAGGCAGTGTTTACACGCTTACCCCAGCATGGTCTTAAGCTAAAACCATCTAAATGTGAATTGTTCATGTCTTCAGTCGTTTATCTGGGTCATGTAATATCTGAGGAAGGTATACAGACTGACCCAGAGAAAACTTCTGCGATTAAAACTTGGCAAAAACCCAAAAATATTAAGGAGCTACGTCAGTTTTTAGGGTTCGCGGGGTACTACCGCCGCTTTGTCGAACACTTTTCGCAGATAGCACAGCCATTAAATGCTCTATTAGAAGGACATGGCACGACCAAGGCGTCTCGAAAGAACAAGTCCAAAAAGAAATCTGTAGCTCTTTGGACTTGGGGCGATTCCCAAGAGACAACCTTTGTCACTCTCATAGACAAACTGACCTCTACTCCCATCTTGGCATATGCAGACTATACTAAACCATTCATTGTGCATACAGATGCTAGTGGTTCTGGTTTAGGTGCAATCCTCTATCAAGAGCAAGATGGTGAGAAAAGAGTCATTGCCTTTGCAAGTCGCGGGTTAAGACCTAGTGAACGGCGTTACCCAGCTCATAAGCTGGAGATTTTGGCGTTGAAATGAAATGTGTCAGATAAATTTCATGATTATCTCCTAGGGTCCACTTTCGAGGTGATAACTGACAATAATCCCTTGACATACGTCCTTTCAACGGCAACACTTGATGCCACAGGACACAGATGGGTTGCATCTATGCAAATTATAATTTTTCCATCAGTTATCGAGCTGGGAAGAATAATGTCGACGCCGACAGTCTTTCACGTTTACCACAAATATTCCCAGACGTGGTCGAAGCTATCTGCCACGCAGCCACTGTCTCTATGCCCTTAATCGAAAGTGTTTCCGATGATTCAGCGCCTCATTTGGCCAATGAGGAGGTGTTTTCGTCTGAGCATTTTAACAAGATTAAGTGGGACAGAGAACAGTTGATGGATAAAACTTTAGCGAAAGTTATTGACCTCAAGAGTAAGGGTTTTCGGCCCAGGGAAGAGGACCTCCGGAGAGAAACTGTGTCTGTGCAGAAATTTCTCCGTGAATTGAACCGCCTTGAAGTCGAAAATGGCGTTTTCTACAGAACCACTTCTCTTGATGGTCAATTAATCCGACAGCTTGTAATCCCAGAGTCATACCAAAGCCTAGCCTTAAAAGGCGTCCATAACGATATGGGCCATCAGGGCAAAGAAAAGACTGTGTGGTTAGCTAGGCAACGGTTTTATTGGCCAGGTCTGGAGAAAGACGTGAACTATAAGGTTGAGTCTTGCGAAAGATGTATACGCAGGAAGACCCCTATTAGGGCAATGGCCGAGTTATTACCAATTCACACCACCCGCGCCATGGAGCTTGTCTGCATAGACATCTTGTCCCTGTAACGGTCAAGGGGTGGGTTTGAGAATATCTTGGTGATAACTGATCATTTTACAAGATATGCTCAGGCTATTCCTTGCCGCAACCAGACGGCTCAGACTACAGATAAAGCCGTCTATGAACACTTCTTTCGATATTACAGTTTCCCAGAAAGGCTCCATAGCGATCAGGGACGTAATTTCGAAAGTAAGGTTATAAAGGAGCTATGCAAAATAGCAAATATACAGAAGTCCCGATCCTCACCATTCCACCCCCAGGGAAATGGTGCTTGCGAACCTTTCAATGGAACACTCTTAAAAATGCTAGGGACATTGGAGGAAGGCCAGAAACAAGACTGGAAGTCTTACATTGCTCCAATTGTTCATGCGTATAACGCTACAAAGAGTGATTCCACTTGATTCTCGCCCCATTTTTTGATGTTCGGATGGCACCCCCGTCTTTCAGTCGATGCCTATCTTGGTACTACACCAGATTGTGGCGAGGCTGCTGCAGAGCGTCACACATATGCAAAGAAACTGAAAGACCGCCTCCAGCTCGCTTACGCAACAGCGGCGAAAGAATCTAGCAAGAGCCATGCTAAAAACAAGGCTCAGTATGACAAGAAGGTCCGAGAGTCCAAACTTGAAGTAGGCGACCAAGTCTTAGCACGCAATGTTGGACTGAAGGGAACACAGAAATTGGCCGATAAGTAGTCTAAAGATGTATATCAAGTGATATCCATCCCCAATTTAGATATGCCAGTTCACAAGGTGAAAAGGGTTGAGGGTTCGAAACCCATGCGCACGTTGCATCGTAACATGCTCTTGCCCTTTGACTATCTTCCTTGTGATACCATCCCTGTGGAACCAGTTCAGAGGAAACCAGCTGCTCCACAAGCCAACCCTTCAGGGTCCAGCTCTGAATCTTCAAGTTCTGGCTCGGAAACCGACCTGTATGTGATACCACCCAGACGACCTGGTTGGACCAGGAAGGAGAGTATTCAACCGCGTGAACACTCTGCACGAACTGCCTCTGATAATAGATCCCTATCTATTATTGATCCCCATATTAGCCAGTCTCTTGAAGGCGTAAACTTTCAAAATAGTAGGTCCAGGCAATATGTTAGTAGTTTAAATGAACCCACAAGTCATTTTTCTACTCCTCTTCTCTCAGTCGAGAATACTCGGTTCAGTTCCCTAGAATTGTCCGTAGAAAGGTCAAGTTCACCAGAAGTGTCCACCGGAAGGTTCAGTTCACCAGAAGTGTCCACCGGAAGGTTCGATCCTCCAGATTTAGCGACAGAACCGTCGGTTCGAAGCCCGACCGAACAACAGGGAGATTCAGACCATCAACCTGTTAGGTGGACAACCAGAGAACGAAAAAAACCTGACCGGCTAGGCCAGTGGGTCTATTCGCAAACTGTTTATTTTGTCTGAATTAATTTTCAGATATACATCCGCAGTGATGGGAAAAGAAAACTACCCAGAGTGTTAATTTACTTGATTTTACCCAAGTATCTGCCTTTGTGTATAATCATGTTTATTGTGTTTTTTGCAGTATGTGTGCATTTTGAATTCAATTTCAAGAAAATGTTGGTTTAGTCCAAAATAAGGGATAACGCCAATATAATTGGATATTTGCGTTTCAGAAGGATAATTTGATTATCTGCCAAGTTTTTATTGTAATTTTTAATATCAGCAGTCTTATATATATTATCTGCAAGGATAATAAGCGGAGTTATAGAACGGTGTGATGTTCAGATGTTATTATATTCATAATGTTTTTAACGTTTTTATTAGTGTTGTAGTATTGGTAGATGCTAACCTAATGTACTGGAACAGCGTTATAGTCATAGTATGTATAGTCTGTTCCAATGTTTACCTTTACTGGCTTATAATGTCCAGTCAGTGTATGTTGATAAATATAGACTCGTCATGAGCGATTGAGTGAGCGAGCGATTATATTGCATGCTGGGTCCTAACACCAATTCCCGCTAAACTAATCAATTCTCCGCACTTCTGCTCAGACTGACTGACAAACAACACCTTACTAATGGTATTGTGGTGATACATGTAATTGTATCTAAAGTTGTTCACTCACGTTAAAGAAACCCTTCTAAGATACTACCATCTCTACTTCGAGTCTGGTAAGACATTGTTTGTATATATATTATGTTTAAAATGATGAAATACCGCCGCGTGGGTTTTGTATCGTATTTGTCATGTTTGTCTATGTTCCTAGTCTTGTATATTAAGTATTCGTTTTGTATTGTTTTAGGTTTATGTTGTATATTGTTGAATCTACTCTTAATAAACCCACGTTCCCCGGCAGAATGCGTTGTCGTATTTATAACCCCGATGTCCACAAGCTCACATAATTACAACATGAAAGTGAAAGAGTGTTGACAACACAAATTATAGCATTTTTAGTTAAGTCAAGGTCCATAATTATTATGTTCATTTACTCGATATTAGTGTTTTTTCAAATACCTCTGCGATTTCATCGATATTAAGATTCTGGCCAAGTTAGCTTGAGTGCTGAATAGGCACAACATGGATATTTTTTCATCAAATCGAGATCAGATATTAAAATTAGCAAGCTACAGGTTAACAATAAATACTGAAAAATGGTAGCCTTGGAAGCAACAAACACAAACGAGAGAGAACAGTAGCAGAGTCTGTTTTTATTGAGTCTGATCATGAGTCGTAATATCATTTGCAACACCTCTCATGTACCCTAGCGCCGGTTTAAGTGGTTAACTAAAGCGGCATCCTTCTTTAAAACAACTACGACTGGACTTGATGATCCAAAATGATCAGATAGTAATAACTATACTGATGTCAGTCGGGCAACAGTTTACGGCCGCCACACAGCACTTAACAAACGTTAGTGCTAATGTCAATACATACTGAAAGGGGAATCCCTTCTAAAAGTCTGGCGTTCATTATTCGATATTATTACTATTATTATTGATTTGATTGATTGATATTATTCTTATTATTATTGATTTTCAATTCGATATTATTATTAATATTATTATTCGATATTATTATTATTATTATTGATTTGATTGATTGATATTATTATTATTATTATTGATTTTTAATTCGTGAGAATTTCCATCGATATTAGGATTCTGACCAATTTTTGTAAAGAAAGGATGCAAAATGAAGGTGCTAGGATGTTGACGCAAAATGAAGGTGCTAGGATGTTGACGCAAAATGAAGGTGCTAGGATGTTGACAATGCAAAGTAAAGTAAATGTTCATTTAATCAAGGGCCTTTGCACTGGTGGTTTCCTATATATTGTTTAACTCCTCCGAGATTTCATAAAAAGTATGATACTGGCAAAGCTTGATAAAGATCAAATGTAGATTGTAGAATGTTGACAATGCACAATGTATCATTTTTCATAAACTCAAGGGCCAAACACCCTGAAGTTTATTATCCGATATAAATAGTTTTTGTCTACCTTTGGCAAAGAACGGATGTACACTAAAATGTAAGATTGGTGACATCAACAAGGTAACGGACAGACAGACAACGGACGACGAACAACAGACCATGGGGTAAGTCCTATTGGTCCCACTCAATTCTGGTACAATTCATCAACCGCGACAGTATTGTTGTTATACCTTGTAGTGGAGTGATGATGATGAGCAGTTGTTACTCTGATGTTTTGATTTTGAATTGTGTATATAACGGTTACCACAAATTATTTAGAGCCATCTCAGGGAATTGGAGATGATACAGGGCAATCCGGGACCTTGTCTACTTACGCCTGCTAAATGCACTCATAGAACCGTAACAATAATCAAACAAAAAGAGTAGCATTCACAGAATACAGTCACTCCAATAAGTATTTCAAAGCAAAGGTGATTTAAAAAGTACATCACAAACACATTCAATAAAAAAGCGCATCACAAACATATATGGGTCGGCGTTCTTCATCTCAGTCATGAATGAAAATCATTGATGCGTAGAAAACGAAAGGGAGAAACGTATTTTCATAAGCTATCTTTTTCATATATTATTGTTTAATGTAGACAACATACTGAAACAGAATTCTGGTCAGTGATTCAGTAACCTTACCTTAAAGCTTCAGACCCTAAACTAAAACATGCTTCTTTGTGAGCGTGTCTTTCTTTGCAATTTCGCGTTCAACAACACATGGCCACATAGCACATTTAAGAGGTCCTTTATCGTTTACTCTATTATTAGAGCATTACCCATCGTACATGTACACAGCACTACAATTTCAAGTGAAAAAAATGCTTTTCTCTGGATTAGAACACAGACGTTCTGATTTATGAGGCGTCCTATTCACGCTATATGGACGTTTGAAAACTGTAACATATATTCATTGCCATCTCAGAGTCCGCAAAAATACCAGTTACTACAGATTTCTTAAAATTGCAATACAATTTTAAATTTAATTCAATGTTTTCATGTTTGTCTTAAAAGGAAGCGTACGGTCATATATAAATTGCAAACACAGTTTTAAACAACAATAATTTGCATTTTCATTTAGATGAACACCTCTTGTACGTTCTTATATTTTATTTCTATGTGTTTTCATTTGAATAGTTTATTGTTTTAAGGACATTTCAATATTATTTCCTATATATATATATATGTTTAAGATGTGATACAAAACTCGAACTATCTTTCTCAAATAATAGGTCGCCAATTTGATTTCTGAAATATCTGCATATTCCAGTCTGGTAAATTTCCTTTTATATCAATATAACCTAATTACATGCAGTTTGAATATTTCGCACAGGATATGGCCATATTTGCATCTAAAGCATCCATCATCCGTAGATATTAAAACAGTGTGTCCACACTAAGAAAACTGAGGCCAGAAATAAATGCAATGACGCCAAAACATGGTCACATAAAACAAATACAGAAGTCATGATATTGTCATTTATTGTGCCCGAAAACCTAGCCATATACACGACATTTCTAATGCAGAATTCAAGATATTGTCATTTTCGTAGACATTTTCGCGGCCAAGTTGGATATTTAAATTTCCTGAAGGACGCACATGTGAAATTACTCAGTTTCAAAATCAGTACATCTGGCAGATATAAAAGCAATAAAATAAAAAATAAAAGACAAAATAGTTTATAAATTAATCAGTTGCATCCGTGCATAGTTAGTTAAAATGTAGTTTCGTATATTAGCATATTTCCTTTACAAAATGGTTGTTTTGTCTATACAAATATTCATGTACTATATAGCGGGTGTAATGAAACAATTGGTTCTAGCGATATAGACAAAAACACCAGAGGCATTTTTGCTACTGACCGTTCAAAGTCGGTACACCATTGTTGTCAACAGTCTGGTGTGTTTTTTTGTATCGCATACTTGCTTCATTTTACTTGTTTGTAACTGTTTTGAATGCGTGATTTTGATATAGAGAATAACCTGGCGGGAATTTCTTTATTTGCACTGTCCCTTGAATCCTTGAATAAGGTAATAGTGAGGTTTGATGAATCATACAAGCCGATTTAAACACCAGTATCCTTTTCGCCACTGACCGTTCCAGGGCGGAAGCTCTACGAGGGTCATTCAATAAGTTCTGTCAATAACGCATTTTAACAAGTATGTGCTTGTTGTGAGTGTTGATGTTTGGTACCAAATAAAAGAGAGTTTCAATACCATTCCATTGATGGTACAATGAATGCTGTATATGTTGTTTAACGAAAGTTATGGAACATTTTATACACATCACTTATACATACTGAGGCATTTTCGTCCTGAGTTTTTTTCAGGCATGTTAATTGTTACTTTTTTAAATGCCTGTTTCTCTTTAAGTACTTGTCGAAGACCTTTGGAATTGCTCATACATCACCAGTTATATCTGTGCATTACAAGAATTTAAGCATGGTAGATTAAAAGGCATTGTCTTAGAAACTAATATGTTAAACTAACGTGTAAAATTAATTTAATGAGAAATGGAAGGGCAGTCTTCTGAAATAGCATTTTTGGATGATCAATATTTTCACTAACCATTGTTCAAAATTCTACAATAATGGGCTGAATATGAAATTTAACCACTGAAGGACTAGGATTTGTAAAAAATATGAAAACATATTAATACTATGAGAATAATTACGACATTTAAAAGATATTATAACATTTCCGTAAACAAAATGAAGAACATCAGTGTTATTTCTGCTTAAATTAAGGGATATGCATTCACTCATATCTGGTTTGAAGCAAGACCTTTCCGAATTGTCGACAATCATTTTCATGGATTATAGGCGAATAAAAACAGATGGCGTACAAGAAAATTTAAAAGCATAGACTTATTCAATTAATTTTTACAACGTTTTGTAACAAGGACATTTTCAGAGATGCCAGTATCCATAAGGTGTGGTAGGGGGAGGTAATTCAAGGGTATAAAGAACCGGAAATTTTTCATTTTTGTTGTGGAATTTAAGAGAACGAACCCAGTAGTACTATAAATACACTACTTTATCTCAGTGTAATATCCAATTCAAAGGATATATGCCTAGTGACAGAACTTTTTGAAGCACCCTCGTATAATCAACCCATGTGTGTTTTTTATTCACATGCCTTGCTACTTGTTACTATTTAATTGTTGCGTATACCTACGTTGATTGACTACGCGCAATGAATGTTGCATTTCCTGTTTGACTTGTATGTCTTACAGAAACTTTAATTAAATGGAGCTATTTCTTTTTTTTCTTTTTTTTTTATCTTTATCTAAGCTGGGAAATAGAAAAAAGAAATGCATATTTATTCTAAAATGTGTTCTTATATCATTACAGCAGACATGAATAACTTACATCAGAACTTAAGAAAGAGTATACATATGTGATAGTGGACATGTATAGACTGCATATAAGTGAATAATAAGATAACACAATGTTGCACATAAGCAAGTGTTTGAAATATATTGCAAATGTATTGTTGTTATGCATATATAGTGCTTAAATGTCCGACTAAAATGCATCATGTACAGCCACAACAATATGAAGCATTAAATTCAGATATACCGTATGGTGGCTGATTTCTGTCATTTGTCGTCTTTTCGTCTTTTCGTTATATCACCTCCGAAAAGACGACAGAACGAAAAGACGACAGGACGAAAAGACGACAAATGCAGCGCGAAAAGACGAGAGAACGACAGAACGAAAATACGCCATTTCAAGGGCGAAAAGACGACAGAGCGCCACGCGAAAAGACGCCATTTGATATTGTCGTCTTTTCGTTATTTTGTGTGGCCTTCTGTCGTCTTTTCACTCTTGAAATGGCGTTGTTTCGTTCTGTCGTTCTATCGTCTTTTCGTTCTGTCGTTCTGTCGTCTTTTCGCGCTGCATTTGTCGTCTTTTCGTTCTGTCGTCTTTTCGTCTTTTCGTTCTGTCGTCTTTTCGTTCTGTCGTCAATTCGCCTTCCGGTTGACATGAACGTTTCGGTCATTGAGGGCTACTTAACGGCGCCTACTAAAAGTCGGGGACGATTTTGAATTGTTGGGGAAATGGGTCAAAAAGACAGGATGTGTGCATACCTTATGTCCAATCAATAGTAACGGAGAGTAACTATTTCTTTAACATGTTTTTTTTATAAACGCAGAATGGTACATTTAATATGAATATTAAAACATAATAATATGAAAATAATAGTTGTAATTTAGTAAATAACAATGTAATGTATTAGTAACTTTTCGGGACTGATACTGATGATCATGCCTAGACCAGTCGTACTAATTATCATGTTTGGAGTAAACTTTATATTCTTATTATTTAAATTGGTATGTAACATTGTAGGATGGTTTAGCGGACATAACTCTGGATTTGTTTATGTAAAAGGGTAATAAAATGACTTTGTATTTAATGATTTACTTTCCGAGGCCACTTAAAAATAGACACGATTTTGGCTCATATTCTTCGATCTATTCAAACAAATGAAAAGCAAAATATTGACTTTTAAATTTAACACTAACTTTTAGCTCGACTCTTTGGAAAAAAAAAGAGAAATTGTCATCACTTGATCGTCGTCTCCACTCGGTTGGAATGTACTTGTAAGCTTGTATCTCCGAAACTGCTTTACATAATGGACTGTAACTTTATACATATGTTTCGCATCATTATACAAGATCATACAGCCAGGTTACGGTCATAAACAACTATTAAATATGAACTAATTTAAGATCCTCTGTCCATATATTATACATATCGGAATTAAATCTTGACACTTTCAAAAAGAACTGATTAAGATAATGCCAAACATATAATTATCACTTCAATATCCATTATATAAGGTGTGAAAAACTAATTAATGACTAAATGAGTTGCAGAATCAATACAATTCATAACTTTTATTCGACATACCATAATTAAATGTTTATTGCCTTTGTCACAAAATGTCACGGGTAGAGCGTATTGGTCGTACATAGCTCTTGTAAGTTATCAGTTACACCCTAATCTATTGCTCGAGTTGAAACAAATTCATGATATATTCATGTAAAGAGGTAAAAGCGTGCACATTTTAAGTGGCCGCCAGTGAGGCCGTGTCATAAGTTTAGTTTTGTGCTAATGCATGTAAACGTATAGGTCTATCTTCCATAAACGGCAAAATTGTATAAGGGGCCTCTCGTGTAGATTCAATACTGCAGATTTAGCCACGTTTGTCACGGACTGAACGGGGGAAATAATGGTTTGGGGGTAATGTTTGCTATAAAACCCATTGTCCATGTTGTCTTCTAGTTCTTGCCGGGATTGATCGATAAGTTACTTTGTTTGTAGCAGAGGTTGGACGGCAAAATTCACAGGCAACATGTGGTTAGTATTTATTTTATTAAATGTTATCGTACATTTGTATTCAGTGGGCGGCGCCAGCTTGTTTGGCGGTTACGACATCCGGTTAGCATTGATGTTTCTCAAACATTAACTTTAGACTAGCATATGATTTTGAAGTTACTTTATTAGATGTAATTATTGTAATTGATCATTAATTTTAAACAATATTAATTTGATAACAGTGGATAATAGGTGCATTAGTTAACGTTGGCGTATAACTCAGTGATTGTAATACACGATTGTTAACATTAGTTAACAATGAGATGAGTAAATAGGATAAATGTTCGACGCGTATGCATAGCGTTGTACAATGTGGTCATTAGTTGACATGCGTGCATGCATAACTCAGTGAGTGTAATATATGAGTGATTTGATAATGTTTATATTACATGTATTAGGGGCATTGATTAACAGCGACGTACATGGCGTATACATGGCGTTGTAGAATATGTATACATTGCTACTCATCATTAGTACAGCTTACATATATTTATTGAATAATGATTTGTTTGGGTATTGATAATTATGCAAGATTGTTGTGTTTGTCAACCGACATCTAAAACGTATGTATAATTACAGCCTAAGCCATCCAGGTTGGATAGTAACCATCCAGGTGTGGATGTAAGCCATCCAGGGTTGGAAATAAGCCATCCAGGGTTGGAACTAAGCCATCCAGGTTTGGATATTCCGGAGTGGAGCTAAGCTTCCCCGATTAACGTAACGAGCGGTGGAGACGGTCCCCGTACCTGCGCAGCATGGCCAGGTTTTATTAGCGATAACCCCCGGGACACAAGGTGGGCCCGTCATCAGTCCTCACTGGAGGAACATCACCCACAATCTCAGTGGAGGTTAACTATCATTACATCGAGTCATCAACCCATACAGAAGGCATTTGATGACAATCATCCATTGAATTCGCGCATCATCATCTTCATGAGCTCTCGCGCATCACAGTTATCGCGCTAGATCATAAATCAACAGTTACAACTTTAACAACACTTTAGTGTCTTATACATTCAGTATTTATAACAATACTAAGAACGTCTTAAACGTTCATGAGAACATTCTTTTCATAGTTCATTTGTGTATTCGCTTGTTTTTTTAGATAATTGTATATATATTAAACATATTTTAAAAGTTGCATTAAACTTATGTAAATGCATTCACCGTCATTGATTCTTGCCTGAGTTAGCCCAACCACTAAGGTCATCCTGTGACAGCCTTACACAAGACTAGTGAACAATATATTTATATACATTCTGCGTTTATATAAACGATTTAACAGTACTAGTAACCCTACGTTTATTAATTATTGAATATACGGTATGCACACTCCCTGTCGACTTTGCCCGATTCTCTGACAGTTCAAAATCGTCCCGACTTCTTGTAGTCACGATGAAATGGCCGCAATGACCAAAACGCGCATGCCAACCGGAAGGCGAAAAGACGACAGAACAAAAAGACGAAAGAACGACAGATGTTATGTATTATGGTATTTAATATTTATACTTACATTTAAAGCCATTCGCATAGCAAATGCGTCATCAATTTGTTTTTAAATTGGCGGAGTTCAAAATATGCTGGTACCATGCCCAGCAGTAGGTGGAAGCTTCTCTACACCTTGTGATATTGACAATGCTTTAAAAATGTCCATCTTAACTGTGCTGGATCCTTTGCAGCAATGCCTTTTGTGCTTAGAAGCATGCACACATATTCACTACAACCCCTCACTATGTCTTCAGATGGCAGTTCCTGAGTTTCCAGTAAATTAAGGCTCCTAATCACATTTTTTCTACGCGTTTCACTGGTTGGTACCAGTTACTATACCTGGCATTGGTCCCATTTGCGGAAATCTTCTTAATAAAAGAACAAACCAGTCTGCATATTGTGTAAAGCATTCACACATTCTCCATTATTAACTATTTTCAAAGCATGCAAAATCATAAGCGATGTCTCTTCCTGTGAACTTATCCCAGTTGTTGGTTGTACATCTGTAAATCAGGTTCTGCTTGTATGGTTGCATAAGTTCTAGCTGTAAATTCTAAAATATGCTGATCATAATCAAGCCTGTTGTATGCAAAGAACAAGTCCTCCAATGATGCCAAGTATAAGAATAATCCCTGATCTTTAAATGACCTATGTAGGTGCAGTAATGACATCACCTGGCGCATATATAAATGACTCCATTTGTAGATTGGAAATTTCTCATTTGCTTCATCATAGTCCTGCAATTGCGTTTCTAGTTTCAGTTTCTCAAGTTCTATGAGCATATTTTGATGAGCATCTTTAGCTCTGTTTGTCTGATTTCGTTATCGTCAGATGTTGATGCCTCACTAATAGTATTCAAACATTCCTTGATCACAAGATGAACAGCTGGGTGATTCCCAAAGAAGGATTATAGCAATAAATCTGCAAACAGTTGCAATTTCATCTCATGTGCTTCCACAGCACGATTATAGTGACTACCATTTATTATTTACTACGTCACTATACAATTCTGACTTTGTCCACAGATCATGTATTCCACTGTATTCAACAGTTCTACCTAAACATCGTATCGCACATAGACTTGTATGAAATGAACCTTTTAAAACCCACATTTCCCCTGATAATGCTGATCTAGAAATTCAAGCTTCAGTGCCCGTTTGTACAGATCCATATCGAAGGTGACCATTATTTTGCTTTGACTATTCGGACATGCACTCTTGTTCAGTTTATACAGGTTCTCCACTAAAGTTGGCCATTCATGGGCTGATGCGTTAATAATCAGCAAGGAATAGTGTTGATCCAAACATGCCTTTTCTGTTTCTGTTGCTGTAATTAATGAATTGTAAGACCTGCAGTTTGGGATCGTTTGCTTGCTGCTTATTTCCTCAGTGTTAGTATCTGAACTCACTATTGATGTACGCTGCACATTGCGAACCATTAACTACACGATAGTTCATCTTGGTTTTGTCCAAGTTTATAATCGACATAGTGGGGACTGTGTTTTTGTTTCGGGTTACCCTGAATATTGCACGGAGATAGTTTCACTATTGTGTCAGGAACATCTTTAAGTGATTCCATGGGTGCTGTTTCAAATAAAAGTCTATCTCCTACAGTCTCGTTGTGTGTGTCTTTGATTACAGACTGGTAAACAGAAACAGCTGTTCCATGGAAGGAATTTAGTCCTTCTGGTGTGTCTACCTTTTTGTCCAGATTATCTGCACTCGTTCTGATTGGTATTCCATTCAATATTAATGGTGGAACGTACGTTCCATCAAACGTTATCATGCTTTGTGCAGACTATTAGCTATCTGGTTTGTAATCTAGTGTACACGATTATATGAAATTCCTGCATTAGCAGAATTTAAAACATTAATGTCATTCTTACTGCGATGTGTATGGTGACTGTGTAACGAAACACCTAGTGCTAGCGGAGTCTCTATAGTATTGTAAAAGTACTGGAATTACCAGGTGTTTCATACGTAGACTGACGGTGCGTCTTGAACCGCTGCAGTGTTTGTTGAGATAGAATATTGGCTGCGTGATCCATTTCATCAGTACGTGCCTTGGACCGAGCTATTTTTGGACTTTAACAAACATGACTAATACACTGGGCACTCCATCTGATAATGAACAGTCTTAGGAACCAGCAAACTTTCAAGGATTTGTGTTTGCCTGTTTAATTGAAGATCTAAAATGGTTGGCACAGTCATACAATAGCTGTAGTCAACCAATGAAGTTTCTCTGGGTATATGCAGCTTCGTTTATGGCGGCTGTACCTACAATTGCTGAGTGCACATGAGACGGTGTCTTTCCATATGATGCCGTTATGACCACATGTTTTACATTGTTCGTAATTTTCATTTTAATAACAGTGTTTTTGACATCTTGAACAGTGCATCCATAACCTAATAATGTGTTTTTATATGTGATTTGTAAATCAGGTATGCTTATATTAACCCTTTATCTATATTGTTTTGCATCGAAGCATAGAACTGAACTTCGGCTGCAAGGAAATCAAAGGTTCCGTTGTTCTGTACTTCATCAATCTGCGTCATAGCACATCCGGATCCTTTCTTTCGTTGAGGACGTTGTACATATTTCTCCCAGTGTTTGGTGATACATGATTTGTGGTACACAATATCTCTTGATAACAGGACGCCAGAACTAATAAGATGAGAAAGTCTAACTTTTAAAATGTCATTGTCACTGTTTTGTGCTATTGTCTGGATTTAAATGCCTTTATTTGCTGTACAACAGTTAAACAATCTTTCTTGTGTTTCGTCTTGGCAAAATAAACATGTTTGTATTTGAAAGTTACTTGCATCTAAAGATGTACGCGTTATTCGTTTCGATATATATATTCAATCTGTCCAACACTAGTCGTTTCAATACTTGGCATATCCCTTTTTCTGTTTGTTAAAACTTGTACATCATGGGATGCATATGCCCTTTCTGCACGTACTTTGTCTCTTTCTATATGACTAACAGCCTTCTTATAGCAATCTCTGTGCCAACTGGCGCCCTTTTCCTTTAGTTCTGCAGGAGTCAGACCATGCAGTCTTTTATTTAGAGCTACATAGTCTATGTTTCCATAATCATCCTTCCTAGAAATTGGTGTGAGAATGTTATTGTAGGCGGAATCATTAAAAGTTCTATAGTTGGTGTCCAACAGTCTATCTTTACCATCACACTGGCATACTACACATACTTTAAAGTCTGTTTTTGCTTTCTTTGCTGGTGGTTCTTCTTCAGTCGCCACCTGTAAAATAATACATTATATCAATATATTTAGCGTAGTCTCTGAAATCAACCAATTTGCTAAGACCATACTCTATATAATATGAATAAGGCACTGCCTCATAGCGAGCTCAACTCAAAAAACAACAACACTGGAATGCAAATGAAAACAATCATCAGGACATTATGGTATTAGAGCCACCTCAATGAGAGGTGAAGAATAAAAATTAATCATGAAGCCCTGCCCTACTCTAACTGTCAGAAAGATTGTAATAATTATTTAACATGCAGACAGAATAGCCTTTGGTAGTTTGGACCTTCTATTTACCATCCCCATCAGACGGACAAAGCCAAGGGAAAATGTCTTGCGCAAGATGCTTGACCTTGAACTTAAGTGATGTTCACGCCCAATATATTAATGATATGGTAACGGTTTATTGGAATGAACACCAGAAGTACATCAGTATTCACACTGACCTTGAACATGTAAACTTCAATTTAATGTGCAACACACGGTCTGTTGAAAACACATAGTCAAATTAGGTTGCTCTCATTATTTTAAGAGCTTATTATGATCTATGAAGTTCCTATCCCTTTACTCGAAAGAAAAAGAAGGGGTTTAGGAGTATGATTGGACATGAAAACTGCATGACCTTGAATAAAGGACCAATAGATGTGTATGCTACTTACAACATGGACCGGAAAAGAACATTTTTGTTAAGGGCAATTGAAATAAAACTTAAATCGTTTTTGTTTGTTTGGCGTATAATGTCATTTTCCAGCACATTTAGGCTATGTATGATGGTCAACATTTTTTAGTGATGGAAGCAGACCACTTACTTATTCCTGGGTAGAAGATGTAAGACACATACTGTATACTTCCCGTCGTCCATAAGAATCGACACTTACAAGTTGAGCTCCCAGTGGGATTCGAACCCGCAGCATTGAGATGGTTTCCAATTCAGCGTCTTTACCCTCTCAACCACGGATACGATACAAAATATCAAATCATGTCTGGGTAACATACTTGAACTCACTCACTTCTCACCAATCTCACTAGACGAATGCAGCTCGGGTTTGCTTCTCCGTCTCCGCATTGTACGCGAAAAAATGTAACTTTCTTTGTACTATTTTGAGATGGTGGTAATCCGACGGATTCTTGACTAAGTAGCTTGTATGTTTTGTTTTTGTTTTCAGCGCTAATATTTTTTGCAATGATCTCTTGTGGAATGTCATAACTTAATATCAATTACTACATGTAAATAACTGATCATTGGCCAAAATTGATTGGTTTGGTACATCACTTACCCCACTATTGTATCCATCAACCACAGATAACTGCGCCTCATTAATGGTACATGTACACATCCAGTCCTTTTTAGTTCGGTTGCAAGTTCAAGCCATCCGTTGCAGGTTATTAATGCTGAGTTCTACTATTAAAGCAGAACGCAGTCATAAACAACCACAAGCAATGGAAGACTGACACATACTATATTCTGTTCTTGGACATTCCTGAACATTCAGGACATCTAAGGGTGCAGCTTAATTAAGGCAGAAATGGCACTGAAAAATATAAAAGAGATTAAAAACAAAAAACAAAAAAAACATATTTTCAAAACACAGTTTTATAACCGATTCAGCAAACACTATTGATAGCATTTGTCTAAAACGTCTTAATTTCTGAAATGGTTGTAATACAGCATGGTAGACTTTAAATCTAGAGATCTTACTTGCACCACTGAGTGTTTCAATGTGCCCATGGGAATGCGTTTAATTTCTTAGCTTTGTCTTTTTGATGTGGACATAAACTGTTTGAATGTTGAGTTCTGTTGACGTCATTTAGCACATGTTAGGCTATATATGACAGTCTATTTTTTTGCAGTAGAAGCAGATCCATTTTTTTTCTTGGGTAAAACCAGTACTGTATACCTCCAGCCGTCCGTGATTATTGACACTTTTTCACTTGACAAGTCAAGCTTACAGTGGGATTCAAACCTGTAGCTTGAGAGACGAGAAAGTTTTAGACGCAGCCTCTTTACTATCCCGGCCAAGGATGCGCCGGACATAAAGTGGGCAGTCCCTTGTATTGAAGGTTATATGATTCCTATATATCCTTCTCCTCTGCCTGGGGTGGCTTTAAATAACCTTAGACAATGTGTTGATACGCCATTAAAAATGTATGTTCAAGAAGCTTCTGTATAACACTGCAAAAAGGAAAATATTTCCTAGCAGAGGGATGTTAACAAGCATGTACTAGAGTCAGGCAAATGAAAAACTAGATTAATCCATCGAAGAATTGATTGTTTAAGGATTTAATTCAATATTTAGATCTTTCAACAGGCTATCCAAAATATTAGGCTAGTTTAAATAAAGTGTGTGAAGTCCGAGACACTGCTCGCTAAATTTAAACTAGCTTAAATGTTTTTCATAACCCGTACAAATATAGAAATATTGAATTTAATCCTTTTATACACTTGGTAACAGTGACGTTGTCAACCTTGCACGCTTTTTTATAGCAACTTACCACAGTTCTCAAGTTAATCATACGAATAAACTATACTTTTTTTTGCTTTAATTAACTCTGCCCAAAACGTAAAAGTGTTACTTCACTGGGAATTTAAATGCAACAAATAAACATGTTTCATTTAAGGTCAATGCAATAGAAATGTAAATATTGGGATTTGAACGGTGGTAGTGAGTGGCAACTTTACCATAAATAGCTTTATGGTAAATTTTCCATTCACTTTGCATTTTATGGTAAATTTGCCAACCACTGCCGTCGTTAAAACCCCCAGGAATACTGAAAATTAGTCATGTTAGTGAATCAATTCTTAAATATACTGTTTATATTATTAATCTGTTCTTATATTATCAACAATAATGTGCCTTGGGAGGTATGATAAATGATAAAATCATAAACAGTGCCAGAAAGATAACATATCATCAGTGTTAGTGATGTACGGATTATTCGATTGTAACCGAATCGATCATCAGTTACTTAGGCATCCGATTATGATGATCAATTATGAAAGTCTATAATCGATCATCGGTTGCATGTAAATATGCACTTAATGTTCAAATAGAAATAAACATGATTTTCCAGGAGACCACACTTGTGAAAATTAACAAATAAACAAATTTATATCAATTATAATTATTTTGATGTTGAAATGGCAATGGTATAAGACACAAGACAGGAAAGAATACCTGATTAATCAGTATTAATTCTAAGTTCAAGGCCTCAAACTCAGATTAACATACGCATGTTATGTTTTATATTAACTAACCGCTTATAACCGATGATTGATCGGTTACATCCAACCGATTGTAAATGATGATCACTGGTAAATTTCAACCGACTGCCCATCACTTATCAGTGTATTTTTAGACCACAGAATAGCTATTTTCTATTCAGGTATGCCAGATGTTTGAGCAATTAGCTCCGTAAACCGAAAAGTGAAGTTTATTCGAAATGGGACGCATATATAATTTTTTCAAAATTGTGCTAATACGCTGCAAAAACAAGGCAAGATCCAAATTATGTCATCTGTCATTTACTAGTGATGGGCAATCAGTTGAAATTTACAATCGGTAATTGGTTACCATTGGTAGGGTGTACCGGTAACCGATCAATCATCAGTTATAATCGGTTAGTCAATATGAAGTATTGTTTCAGGCCTTGAACTTAGACAAATTCTGTTAAAGCTGTACAGTCCCTATTTTAACTGGTAATAACTCATGAATATGAATGAGTCACGTGTGAAGTAGTTTCAAATCGACGAACACCCCAAAAGTCCGTATATAAGGAGAAATCGATACGTAAAATTTCACATTTTTATTTAGCCTCCGTGCAAGTAACATCGATAAATATACGGCTTCAGAATATATGTGATAAAAGAATAGTTGCCCGTAACGGAATTTGAACCACATCCTTGCACTTGTAAGATTTGAAAGATGTATGCTGAACCTCTAGACCACTGCTATTTATTGGTATTTTGTGGCATTTTTAACACTAAATAGGCATTACGTAATAACAACAACGTGCACACAAACTCATCAAGAGCTAAATAACAAGTCAACTATGGTTGATTTGAGGCGAAGTATTAGTTTCATATTGAAAAGATACAGTATTACACCAGGCAATGTTAATTTACACGTGCGACAATATGGACTGCATATTTACTGATCCATCTTTAGTTGCGTTCAAATATGTTCAGTTATTTTGCCTCATAATAAATGGTAGCTAGTATACTATTTTCTCAAGTAGCGTTGTACTTCAGTGGATAGAGCACAGGACTTGAAATCAGAAGGTCGTGCGTTCGAGCCCCGAAAGAAAACTAACTTTTTTTTAAAAATTACTGTTACCTGTGTATAGGTACGATGTGCACTGGTGATGTATGTACAGTAAATGATTTCCTGCGCTATATTTGCTCGCTTAAATACCCGATTTCGACATGAGCTGGTGAACATGAAGTTACAAATAAAGACACGCCTATAAAGAAAAATCGATTGATATAGGGACTCTGTAGATTTAAAGTATGTTCACATTCCCGTTCAGACCACCGAACCAGCATGACGTGTCTGTCTACAACGGATTGAGGCTTGGTTAGCTTTTTCACTTACTTACTGACGATACCTACAACTCTTCAAGTAACACAAGCGATGTCGACACGTCCTGCAGGGAACTACCATCAACGTCAACCATCAACTTCGAGCCCTGTGGTCGTTACACATCGAACCATTGGGCCGAACGTTGTAAGTGTTGTTAGAACGTGACTACCACCATCGTCCACCATCAACGTCGGGCCTGGTGGGCTTTCGGTACAAGCTAGTCCAATCGAGCTGAACGTTGAAAGTGTAGTACTCAGGCAGTCCTGAGTACAGATACAACATGTTCCGATTAGGTATACACCCCACACTAGAGTGGTACCATGGCCCTTCTGAGGGCCGTTTCTTGGATTCTACTGAGACGTATAACCACCACGGATACAGACATAAACATCATGGGACTTACAACCAACAGGATTGACCTACTTAGCAGAGACAGCGCAGAATTTAACATGCACGCGGATTGTCCTACTAGAGAGGCTTTAAATCTACCGTGCCCTGATTGGTCGGAGAGCTTCTAAACATCTTTTCGAGCCGGAAATGGGATTGACCTACTTACCATCTTTGCAGTCATCCCATTCGTCGAAACAACAATCTACCTGGATCAACTTTAATCTTCTACGACTTAAACTACTATAGATAATCAACGATGGATTTTTTCACCCACCTGCCACCAACTCAACTATTCTTCTGCAACTTGTAATTTCCATTGGATCCGATTGATGTAACGACATCCGACGAACACTGGACTTAATCTTCTTTTGAAAAGCTCGCCAAAAGTCATAGTTGCCAATGGCGAGGATAAACAAACACTTCGACTACTACTAAAGTATGTATTCTTTCCTGTCTTGTTTCTTATGGCATTTTATTTTAACAATAAAATAATTCCAGTTGATATGCGTTTAGCTGTGTATGATATTTGTGTATATGGTGTCAGACTGGTATTATTTTGCTTCCGGGTCGTTACCCACGAAAGTAGTACTTTTTAAAAAAATGTGTTGACAGTTCAGGGCCTGGTTACTTGTGAAAAAATGTGTTTGAATACTGTGTTTACTATGCCATTATATAAAACGCAATGTTTGGCAGTATTTATTAGAACTGAGCTTTGTTTTTGCAGGACTATTTGCGGAGGGAACCGCATAACGCCATCTGCCTACTCACAGAGATGTGGTGAACAATTTGAAATGGACATTTTGTGTACGGAAGTGAAATTTGTGAACAAACAAGTATATCGACAGGGGTTAAGACGTTTGATTTTCAGGACTTCTACATGGATAGTTGAAGGAAAAAGGTTCCAGATATGTGTACCTTAGTGTTGGAATAAATGACAATGGCTCGAAAACAGTGTATTTTGTTCTATTCTCAATGTACTGAAATATTACCAAACCGAGCCCATATGCTCATTTTCACAAGAGTACTCGTGTGCACGCTGGGCAAAACACGACTACAGACGGACCAGTAGTGTCACTGAGATGCTCCAGTCCCTACAGTGGAGAAGACTAGACCAAAGACGTATCGACAGTTGACTCTCACTATGTTACAAGATCACAAATGACCTAGTAGCTATCCCTCTAGAAGACTACATGACACTGACGAACAGACAATCCCGACATTCACACTCGCTTGCTTTCAAATTAATTGACGCAACCGCTGACTACTACAAATTCTCCTTTTTCCCCAGAACAGTCTTCCACTGGAATTCATTAGCTCCTGACATCCCTATATTACCCAATATAGAACAGTTCAATTCTGCAGTCAGCAGAATTGAACATATCTCACCATAAATTCAATGTTTGTTTTTATTTTTAAACCTAACATCCAAAAACTTCAATGTTTTTCTTAAATTTCTTTTATATATATTTTTAAAATACTAACAGTCTTTGCCGGTATGACGACGCATGCCTAGGTCCCCAGCAGGGGTTTGGCATTAAAGGAAGATAGATAGATAGATAGTATCTCTTGGAAACTTGGCACAGCAGTGGTTAAAATTTCCCCACCCACCGACTTTACGGTACAGAATAACTACTATATATAGGCCTAATAAAAAAACATGTGTGTTTCCGGTTTCCCGACCGTCCCTACTTTATCACCGCCGACCCTAAATATTTTTAGCGGAAAAAAAAAATAATAAAAAAATAAAAATAAAAATTTTTTTTTTTTTTTTTTTTTTTGTTCAAATGATAATTTTATTAGCCAGAGTTGTTAAGCATCTAATCTGGATTGCAAAGGTTATCAAAAAGTTGCCTTAGTACGAAAATGGCATAATATATGCGAACAATATATATAAAAAAAATATCTAAAAAAAAAACTTTTTCCTACCTACCTACCCTAACTTTTTGACAGGGTGAAACCAGAAACACACAAGTTTTTTTTTTAGGCCATATCACTAAATTGCGATGCGTTTTCATTAATCATGGTATTTTAGATTATCGATACTGCAGTAGCTTTTAAAGTTTAGGTAGATCTACTGTTACCTTGACTTTCTTTACCCAGCTGGAAATAATCGGCCGCAATAATGACCAACGGTTGTTTACCTACTAATGACGTCACATTAACGATAAAGTGTGGTAACCCTTACGGAAATTGCATATATGTTACTTATATGTCGAGATCTATGTTGCTTATATGTCAAGATGTATGTTACATATATGTCACTTATACTTGGCTTATATCTTTCACTTATAAGTGACTTATATTGATTTTAAATGCAAATGAGATCTATGCCGCTTATAAGTATGCAAATGAGATCTATGTCATATGTCCAGATAAGTATTGCAGTTCACTTATATGTCACATATAAGTGACTTATAAGTGGCTTATATGTTTAGCTGGGATGTCAATGCTGTACATATAAGCAACATATAAGCCACTTATATGTCACATATAAGCCACTTATATGTCAATTATACTTCACCAGACAGAAGCACATTTAGTTTCTTGACCACCTGCAGGGATTGATTTCTAGAATCTGCAAGGTCATCCACTGATCTTGTTTTCTGTGGTTTCCTGCCGCAACAAGATCACTGCTTAGCGGGGTATACACATGTAGCCTAGCAGGGCATATACGCCTGTGGTTGTCAAGGTTAAACCTATTTCAAAGGGAAATAATTTTAACAAGTGGTCAATGACCTTGAAGCTCTACTGATTGATTTTGATTTCAGGAAGTAGTCGCTTCAGACTTGTTTTTTGAAAATCTATATTTAACCGTGGCGGCCATCTTGAATTTCCGGCCGACCTGAAATTTTGCTAAGATCAATAAGACATTAAGAGCAACATTCCTGTGAAGTTTCATGAAAATCCGTCAAGTAGTTTCAGAGAAGTAGTCGCTACAAGTTTTCATTATATATCTCTATGTAAACAAAAATGGCCGCTGGCAGCCATGTTTAACGTCAAATCAAAACGATTTTCGACAAGGACCAACATCATGTCATACTGATCATTTTAGAAAAAGTCCCATATCAATATCTCTTATTGTTTTGAAGAAGTAGTCGCTACAAACTTATTTATTTCAAATCTATTTTTAGCTGTGGCGGCCATCTTGAATTTCCGGCAGACCTGAAATTTTTCTAGGATCAACTAGACATCAAGAGCAACATTCCTGTGAAGTTTCATGAACATCCGTCAACTAGTTTTCAAGAAGTAGTCGCTACAAACTTATTTTTTAAAAATCTATTTTTAGCTGTGGCGGCCATCTTGAATTTCTGTCCGATCTGAAATTTTGCTAGGATCAATTACACATCAAGAGCAACATTCCGGTAAAGTTTCATGAAAATCCGCCAAGTAGTTTCAGAGAAGTAGTCGCTACAAGTTTTTACTATATAACTCTATGTAAACAAAGATGGCCACTAGCGGCCATGTTTAAAGTTGCATCGAAATAAATTTCGACAAGGATCAACATCATGTCATGCTGATCATTTTAGAAAATGTTCCATATCAATACCACTTACAGTTTTCAAGAAGTAGTCGCTACAAATTTATTTATTTTTAATCTATTTTTAGCCGTGGTGGCCATTTTGAATTTCCGGCCAGCCTGAAATTTTGCTAGGATCAACCAGACATCAAGAGCAACATTCCTGTGAAGTTTCATGAACATCAGTCAAGTAGTTTCAGAGGAGTAGTCGCTACAATTTTTTACTATATAACTCTATGTAAACAAAGATGGCAACTGGCAGCCATGTTTAACGTCAAATCCAAATAATGTTCGACAAGGATCAACATCATGTCATGCTGATCATTTAAGAAAAAGTCCCATATCAATATCACTTCTAGTTTTCAAGAAGTAGTCGCTACAAACTTATTTTTTAAAAATCTATTTTTAGCTGTGGTGGCCATCTTGAATTTCTGGCAGATCTGAAATTTTGCTAGGATCAATAACACATCAAGAGCAACATTCCTGTAAAGTTTCATGAAAATCCGCCAAGTAGTTTCAAAGGAGTAGTCGCTACAAGTGTTTACTATATAACTGTATGTAAACAAAGATGGCCGCTGGCAGCCATGTTTAACGTCAAATCAAAACGATTTTCGACAAGGACCAACATCATGTCATGCTGATCATTTTAGAAAAAGTCCCATATCAATATCACTTATAGTTTTCATGAAGAAGTCGCTACAAACTTGTTTTTTAAAAACATATTTTTAGAACTGTCGGCCATCTTGGATTTCACATCAACATGAATTTTTGCTAGGATCAACTAGACTTCATGGGCAACATTTCTGTAAAGTTTCATGAAAATCCATTCAGTAGTTTCAGAGGAGAAGTCGCTACAAAAAAAAGTTTACGGACAGACAGACGGACAGACAGACGCCGCACCACGGCATAAGCTCTGTTGATCTCTGATTAGTAGAGCTAAAAACTAGCTCAAAACTACTTACTAATAATGGCATTCACAATCTTGCCGTCTAGTGGTGCCCTTGATTTAGTACCCTTCACACAACTGTTTCTCAGTGTCTCGTCGTCAAAAAACACAATTATCAAAAGCCTTGCCATGGCAGTTCCACTGTTTTTTGCCTTCTAAGGCAGGCATCAAGCTGTGCTACCGATAGTCTCACACCATAGCCAGGAACCAACTCGACTTCATGTGTGCTGGAACTCTAAATGAAACAAAAAAGAGGTCAACGACCTTGAAGCTCTACTGATAGGTTTTGATAGCTAGATCAGCATTCCTGTGAAGTTTCATAAAAATATGTAACATAGTTTCAGGAGTAGTCGTTACAAGTTTTTACTATATAACTCTATGTAAACAAAGATGGCCACTGGCGGTCATGTTTAATGTTGAATCAAAATAATTTTCGACAAAGATCAACATCATGTCATGGTGATCATTTTAGAAAAAGTCCGATATCAATATCACTTACAGTTGTCAAGAAGTAGTTGCTACAAACTTGTTTTTAAAAAATAAATTTTTAGCCGTGGTGGCAATCTTGAATTTCAGGCCTATCCAAAATTTTGCTGGGATCAATTAGACATCAAGTGCAACATTCTTGTGAAGTTTCATGTAAATCTGTCAAGTAGTTTCAGAGGAGTAGTCGCTACAAGTTTTTACTATGTAACGCTATGTAAAAAAGATGGCCGCTGGCGGCCATGTTTAATGTCAAATCAAAATAGTTTTCAACAAGGATCAACATCATGTCATGCTGATCCGACCAAATGTGACCTATATTTCGATAGCTTGAACAGACTAATGGACAAATATACCCGGACAACATTGTAATCGCTAAATCGAGATCCGTAAACGGGCTCAACAAAAATTAGAACTCTATAAAAGAATATATGCCTGCACTTTATACCTACATTTTTTTTAAAGTATAATAGATTAACATGTTTTTATTACATTTTCATCACCAAAAGATTGGAATTTCTCAGCTAAATATTATTAACTAACTCCGAACACAAAAATAATTAACTGTGACGCTGAGTTGACGTCAATAACGTGGTACTGACGTCAACTTTATCCGCTGATAACGTTCAACAAAGCGAATAATTTCGGTTAAAATCATGCACAAACTGATTTAAAATGTAATAAACAGATTATTTAACTGCTGTGTTCGATTATAGAGAAATCCTTCACTCGATGGTAACATGTTGTTTTTTCACTCACTCATACGCTCTTTCGTGAAAAGAATCACACGTCTCCCATCTCATGAAGGATTTCCATATAATCGATCCCAGCAGTTAAATAATCTGCGCAGTATCATCAGTGAATATTTTTAATTATAAATATTTATGGAAGATACTCCTTACTTTGAAAATGTCAAGCAAGACGTATTTATAGACCGATACTTACAGCTTGATATGCAGTATAAATGTCGTCATCCATGGAATCGATACTTTCCACTTGCTGGCTCACTGACGGAATATTCTTCTGTGTGTTTGGTGTCATTAGTGAGTTTGTTGGTGGAATATTCTGTGTGTTTGGTGAGCTTGTTGGTGAAATATGTGTGTTTGATATTGTTGGTGTAGTTATCTGCAGCCTGTTAAGTGGCATTGCTTTTTGTGTGATTGTCTGTATTTGTGAGGTGCGCATATTATGCTGGGTGTTCAGTGGAATGGATTGCAGTATGTTTGCAGGTGGCATTGATGATGTGTTATGCATAAGAAAGTCAATCTTCTCCTCTATTTTTTTTTTTTGTTCCATGATTTCAATTTGGGAAGCGCAAGAGCAATTCACTGTTGAGCACTGGTCTGTGATAGAGTTTGCTGTTGACTGGTTGCTTGGTCCTTGAATTTTTCTCGTGATAGTCACCAGGAGTTAAAAAAAAATTGTCTCGTTTATTTCTTCCTCCCTCCACCTCCAGTCCTTTCCTGGGCATATTTTAAAAACCTTTTAATTTCATCCTCCACAAAGGTCTCCACCACTTGTCTGAAAAGGAAAGAAAGATATATATATGAACAAATTTACTGAAAAGGAAAGTAAGATATACGAATCTGTTTATTTACACATTTAATCTATCAAAAGGCCACGGCGTACAACCATTTCATGCCGAGTGAGGAATTTACAAATTGCGTAATTACGCGGAGTTTGGGTGATAAAACTACTCGGCGTGGGAATCGGCTCTCGGCGAACTTACGCTACGATACTTCGTGTATACAAACTCGGAGTTCGCCGAGTCGAAACTGCACAGGTGAAAGGTGCAACACTTTATTACTGCAGTTATTTTAATGCATAATTATTCAATTACTTTAAAAAAAGCAGAAAACAATTTTTTATTTTTGTTTTTTGAAAATTCGAATGCCGGGATAATGTCACGATAATTATATGGCGGTTCCTATTACCGGCTTCGCGGCGACAACATAAAATACAATTAGTAATTACTATACTGGAAATTACAATTATTATTTAATCGGTGTTTGTAAAACGATTTACGATTCTGCTGTTGATTATTATTATATCGATGAGTTTTTTAGTAAAAATAAGCAAACAAATTGTAAAGAATTCCGGGTCATAAACCTGTTGTTAGTGCCGGGGATTATGGGTATCCAAATTATTTATGTCGGTCTCAGGAGAACTGATTTTTTGACAACAGAAACGGAAAAACGTTTGATTAAATGCATTAAAAGTTTGAAATCCATATTTTTTTCGAAATGTCAGTGATTCATTTTGCTCTGCGTCCCGCGTCCTAGACGCACATTTTTTTCTGAGGACGCATCATTCTTAAACATGTGCGCCCGATGGACGCATTGCTCGAAAATTGTACAAGTGGTAAATAACCGTTTTCGATGTGATAACAAGAGAACAAATATAACATGACACCGGTTAAAGTAGAACGCAATCACAATGTAGTACGCGTATTCTGATTGGGTAAAAACTATTTGTCATCAAATCAGTAACAACGTTCTACTAACTGTTGGTGTTCGCTAGTATGGAAATTCCTAGACTGTGTCATGGTCCTTTGCGCTTCTCTGTTGAGATAACAGAATAGAATAGACTAGGAAATCCCGGATGATGAACACAAAATGCCACCGAAGAAAGTTATAAAAAATTACCCACAATTAAAATGTTTAAAGTTAAATTGACACTTGATTGGCATGTCAAACTACTCAGGACTAACTGAACTGTTTAAAGTTTGTGTAGACTGTTTGCAACCATAAAATAAAGAAAAAATACAGAGATTTTTATGATGGTGATTACCCGTTACAGAACCGAGACAACTGCGCCATATAAGCACATATTCTAAAAGAAATACTTTGTAAAACAAAGAATGGTAGCAATATATAATAAGGAATAACACGAAAATGATACAGTTTTGAAACTGTATGTACATATTTTGCTGATGTTTTACTGAATTGAATGTTGTTCAACGGCTCATCAACACAGTATAGGTTATTTAGAGCCGCCCCAGAGAGAGGGTTGATTGGTTGAATTGGATTTTATAGTTGCACCAACAGCTAAGCAGGGTTTCCCCCAGGATCATAAGGCATGTCGCATGCAACATGCCTTCCTGGAAAAGAAAGGAAAAACAACATGCCTTCATCAGAGCAACATGCCTTAAGATTTTCTTAATTTTCATGAATAACAGATTTAAAAGAAGAAAAATAGAATTTCTATGGTGATTCTTGTTCCTTTTGCATCAAAATCATAGAAGTATGTTATTTTGCCATTTTGCCATTAATAGGCACTATTTTTTTCAAGCCCAGTTTGGTAAATGTAATGTCAGAACAACATGCCTTCACAATTTTCTGGGGGAAACCCTGGCTAAGGTCATATGGCGACTTTCCAGCTTCCATTGGTGGAGGAAGACCCCAGATGCCCCTCCGGGCAATTTTCGTGCACGGGCGGGCACCTGGGTAGAACCACCGACGTTCCGTAAGCCAGCTGGATAGCTTCCTCACATAAAGATTCCTAGGCCCCTGAGGGATCGAACCAACAGCTGTGAGGGGCAAGTGATTGCAAGTCAGAGACGTTAACCACTCGGCCACGGACGCCCCCCCAGAGAGAGGGGAAGGATACATAGGAATCCGGGAACCTGCCCTACTCTTATTATCGAATAGATTCCTATGTTTTTTTAACGTGCTCGGAGGATAGACCCGATACACGGGAACCGCTCGGTTTACGTCCCCATCCGACGGACGAGGCTAAGGGAAAGGGTCTTGCCCAAGAACACACCGACGGAACTTAGTGGCACCATGGAGGATTGAACCCGTGGCCTCCAGTTACAAATCTGCCGCGCTACCGACTTTCAACATATGTGAGTCCCAGCGACTCATTAATGTAGACTTCAAAATGAATTACTGAATGTATTCATTATATTTATCAGTCATGTCAACTTTGCACGGCGTTTGTATTTTTCTGCCAATTGATTGCTTTTTTCAAGCGCGATGTCGGACAAGTGGTCGGAAAATTTAGATCTGTTCCCAAAAAATAAATCGCCAAAGGTGTGAACTTATGGTTAATTGGATTCTACACGGAGTGACTTCGTGTCCTTTCGCCACGTGGATTCGCCAAATCCAAACATTGACTTGGCATAGATTCGCTTGGCACTCAATAGGGCCAAACTCGGCATAAAACCCTTTCGTTGGAGAATATCTTTTGAAAAAAGGATGCTGTAGAAAAACTTCAAAAAATATGGGCCCATTCCAACGAGTACGAAATCGATCGGGATTCGTTATTGTTCACAAATATTTTACACATACTTTTCCCATCAAACAAAGTAATACTGACTTACCACTTCGAACTTGATCACCGACGCTTATGGAATATCGAAATAACTGTACTAAAACGATTTTATACACACATTTCTTTGTAAACAAGACACAATCTCAGTTTTCCGTGTGAAATTTTATATCCCTGCATTTGATTGGCTGGGTCAGCATTTCCGTTAGTGGCCTCCTAGCGGATATCCAGGGGAGGAATAGAATAGAATATCTTTTATTTTCAATTATGGGCCATCACTGGCATAGTAATCACATAATAATTTTGACATATATGCATGAGGTTATAAAATAGCAAAAGCTTAATTCTGATTATACAACACAATTAAACATAAGTAAACATCTAATTAGATAAGGCATAAAACAACAATAACAGTTTATCAATTCAATTCAAGAACTTCAACAAGTTCTTACAGCTGTTAAGTATGAAAAATCCATGATTTTTAACACTAACATGACAGACCTGTTTTGTTACTTATATTACAGTTCAAATGATTAAATCTCATGGTATAACATGTGTAAATAAACCCTGCTGTTCTATTGATTATATATTCGTCTTCATCACATAACAAGAAAGCAAACTGATTTTTGTATCATAAAGCATTGAAATTTTTACATGTATTAGAGATCTCTGTTGTAAATTCATTTCTTACTGAAGCATATTTTGGACATTCCAACATAAAATGAATTTCGCTTTCAATTTGATTAGTATCACAAAGTTTACAGAGTCTGTCTGTTAATGGAATATTCTTGTACCGACCAAGTTCTATTTTGAAGTTTATGTGCGCTTAATCTTATTTTAATAAGACAAGATCTAATTAACCTAAGGATCCTTAACAACATGTAGCATAAGTACGCAGTTTTCCAGTATTACCCTCAACACATATACTGGAGGTAACATCTGTTATAAACTTCCGACTTCGAATCATTAGGATAAACGTTTTACGGGTTACGCTGCCTTTGCAATATACGACATTTTATTGTTGCAATTAGGCCTAACGTACGTTACTTGCAAAACGAATACTTGCAAAACGAATTCCGCGGATGCAATTCGTCAATATATATGTAATTAAAGAGGACATTTAAGGAGTACAGTATATAATTCTGCAATGAATAATGGCGTTATCTATCACATCTTTATTTACCTTCACCTCGTTAAACAATTATATGATTGATATATCATATATATATATATATATATACATATATATATATATCCACAATGTTGAAAGGTCAACCTTTTATCAACGTCTATACAACGTTACAATTCTAACGATGTTCCAACGTTGAGAACGGTAACGTTGAATCAACGTTGATACAACGTCAGTACTCATATCCATACAAGTTGAAGGTTGAAGGTTGAATAGTGTAACGTTGATTCAACGTTGAAGTAACGTTGATCGACGTCGTGACCAGAATCCAACCACATCTCAACGTTGAATCAACGTTGTGTGCCCACTGGGCGGGGCGCTTAAAGGGGGGAATACGGTACATTGTTTTTAAATAAATGCAAACTAGTTAAAAGTTAAGAAACTACTAGATTAATAATTTGAAATGTAAAGTTCAATGACTGATAAATACTTTCAGATTGTCGTGTATCTCTTTAATGTGTGTAAACATTGGTGTATTGTGATTATACCGTTTAAGTTTGACAAACAGACTGTCATGATGTGATTAAGAGGAAATAAGTGCATCTGTTGTCATCTTTACCAAAATATTCTGTATGCACTGCTGTACCATGCAATGGTAAATAAATGATAAAAATAAAAGTTTGTATTAAAAATTATTTTTTATCTTAAAACCCGTTTAAATGCATGTTGGATGTCTCCGAAATCTGGTAATAATGATACCCACATTGTCATATCAAACTGTGCAAAAATTGAAATTACAGAATTTGTAAATATTTCACTTTATTTTGGACTTAGAAAATTACAGACATCGGCAACTAAGAAAGTGATTAGAAAATGCTTAAGTTCTCACTTATTCATAACTTTCACATGACATCATCAAACTAATTTGACCTATCGGTGATCAATAAAATAAAAGACCTCCACATTCTGGTAGGGGGTAAACTCGGTGTTTATCGTTGGTGCTCAACTGACTTTAGCCTTCTATAAAACTAGTTTATAGTGATAATTATATTAAAAGCTTTATTTTTTATATACATCTATGTATCTTCTTTTGGTGTTGTCTGATTTTAAAACACCAATATGGATACATTTAATTTAAATCATTGTCTAATATTTTCATTTTTCATATAGAGATTGAGGATAAAGTCCGAGTAAACACCTTTATTTTCACCTACTGAATATTTCAACCTACCGGAAGTTGACCGGATGTGAAAGTTATGAATATGCGGTAAATGTTGTATACAGCACTCCTGTACAACTATTTGACCTATGTCAGATCCGCATATAAGTGACATATATATGCGAGTTATATGTCAAAATCAGCTTGACTTACACTTGACATATACATAAAACTCACTTACTCAGGATTTGATGAGACTTGTAAGTGAAGTATAAGTGACATATATGTCGCATATAAGCCGCATATAAGTCGCATATATGTTGGTGTATGTAGATTCGGTAAGGGAACCTGCCAACTGTATGGACTAGCTCCAACGCGAATAGAGGTGGGCCGAAAACCAAACACATGGGAGTTAACTGCGTTTGGAACGAATACAGACATGACCTCCCCTTAACAAGGGAGTTAAGTTTGTTTGACTAAGGGAGTTAACTGTGTATTGACTTTTTT
>JAWPHD010004878.1:0-130000 GCA_037043455.1 Cyrtodaria siliqua | reverse complement strand
CACTACTACTACTACTACTATTACGACTATTACTACTAATACTACTACTACTACTACTTCTTATATTAATACTACAACTGTCATTCTTTCCTCATAATGCATTATCTACTGACAATGGCGCTGAATGTATTGCGCATTTAAATCGCTTATATTCCTATTAAATTCATACTCTGACTCATGTGTGTTTCGGTGTGTACAGTATCAATGATCATATACATTATATGCATGGTTAGTTTTAAATTGTAAAGCTTTATATGGAGGTATAGTGTATAGTGTATGCAGCTAGTTAAGTTATTATTAGATACAAAATGGTGTACATGTGTTTCGGCTTATGTCAAGACGAGTTCACGTTGTTTTTGTTTTCGCTTCCTATCCCATCTGTACGAATTTCTGCTTCCATAGATGAATTACCAATTTCTCATTATCAAATTCTTTATCAGCGAAAGATCGAAGATAAAAATATGGCGAAATCCGTCAAAAAATAATGATTTTGAAGTGAGGCAGTCTAATCCTCCTACAATGTTCAAGTATCTATCTCGCCGACAACAGCCAACCTTTACAACATAATATAATGTTCACCCTTTCTAAACCAACTGACGACATATATATATATATATATATATATATATATAATGTATATATGACAGTAGGAAAAAGCAGTCGTCATGGACACCAAATGCCGGATAAGATAAGTGGCTGGATGCATATATTAAGAGCGTCAAAGATGGTGTCATTACGGGGTTGACAAGAAACTTCCTGTCAAACTAAACAAGAGACGAAGAAGACGCCATGAGAGAGCTCTTCAATGATGACTCAATAGTTATACGGCCAGCGGATAAAGGCTCGGGAATTGTTGTCATGGATACCGCGGATTACGTGCACAGACTCGAGAGGGAAATGACTGATAACGCCACCTACAGTGAGGTTAATCAAGACAGGACCAAAACAATAGAGAATAAACTGAAAAAATAGCTGATGGTTTGTACACAAATGGTTCAATCACAAAAGACTTGAGAGGGTACATGATATCCACGGGAGGAACTTCCGGTAAACTCCAAGGTAATCCAAAACTACATAAAACTGACATGTCACTACGTACAATTGTTAATGGACGAAACCATCCAACAGGGAGGATGGCAGAAATAGTCGAAAATGAGCTTCGTGCTCATGTTACCTCACTGCCGTCCTATATTAAAGATACCACGGATTTCCTAAATAAGTTGGGGAACATTAAACAACCACTTCCGGAGGGCACCATACTTTTCTGTCTTGATGAGAAAACCCTATATCCCAGTGTTCCGATACCTGAAGCACGAATTGCAGCCAAGGAGACATTGGACCGACGATTGGACAAAAGCATTCCAACTGAAGACGTCCTTTCTATGATGGACACTGTGCTTGAAAGTAATACTATATCATTCGCTGGGAAACATTACATACAAAAGGAAGGGACGGCGATAGGATCTCATCCGGGTATGAATTATGCATCAGCGTACTTGGGCTCCTGGGAAACTGAACTGTTCCAAAGATCAATGAAACAGCCACTGTCGAACTTCCGGTTTGTCGAAGACGTATGGGGACTGTGGACACACGGTATAGAGGAACTAAAGGCGTTTCATGAAATCGGAAACCAAATCCATCCGCGAATCCATTCGGTCTAGGAGTTAGGATAAAACGGATATGTTCAAAAGATTCTAGCTATCAAAAGCACAGAGCGGACATTAAGACACAGTTGCAAGGAGAGGGTATGATGAGAGGTTTGTTGAGACAGAACTAAAGAAAGTAGATGTAAAACAACGGAATACATGGTTACAGTACAGCAGCGCTAAAAAAGAAACCAAGAAAATCCCCCTGGTCCTGACGTTCTCTAGAGCATTACCAAATATAGGTCGAATTTTGCGAAAACACCTACCTACGCTTCATACTTCCAACACAATGAAAGCTATCTTCACGGAACCACCAACAATAGCGTTTCTAAGGGACAGTAATTTGCAAGACATACTGGTACACAATAAGCACAATGGCAGTTCTTTGAGGAGTCCAACACGTTCCGCCCATGTGGAGCGAAGCGAAGTTGCATATGCCCGTACATCATGGAGTCTGACACGTTCACTGATGTAAACGGGAATACATACCAAGTGAGGAACTTGATTACCTTCAAATCAACCAATGTAGTTTATGCAGTGTACTGTAGGTGTTGCCAGGGATACATCTATGTGGGAGAGACGGGCGATACCCTGTATCAGAGATATTTACTGAATCTATCCCGTATACGGACACAGTACAACGATCCGGTGGCAGCACACTTTTACACTGATGGACACAGTATCAGTGATTTTAGAGTGATGGGTTTGGAGAAACTGAATGGGAATGAGCAATACCGTAAAACCATTGAGCAGTTATGGAAGAGTAAGCTGCGAACATACCGGCCATATGGCGTCAATCTGAAGGAATAGCGCGCCATTACACGCGACGTTATGACGCGCCCACAAGGACTTCACGTCCATTTTATTTGTATACACTGAGTAATAAATTAGTCCTGACGAAGGACGTAAGTCCGAAAGCTTGGCGGAGTTAAAACAATTAACATAGAGGCTTTATTTATATAAATATATATATATATAACCACGATCATGGATAACATTTGGTGCATAATTTATAGTGTGCTGTCAGTAACCATTCTAGCTCAGTTCTTTTTTTATTCACATTATGCAATTTTAATAAAATACTGTCACACGTATGAACATATAAATTGTCTACTGGGAGACAGAATCACCAAAACGTATTGCTTACTTCTGAGTCTCATTCCTGATTGTATATTTAGTTAAAATGTATGTGAACAAAAAACAAAATATAATATAAACTAACAAAATTAATGTAGATGTTTTATAGAAGTGGGACGGGAATTCAAGCGGATCCTATTGATTCTATTAAATAAATATAATACGTTCTGAACAGAATTTGTATACATTTTCTCAGTGTGACAACGGTCATTCCAATATTGCATTCATTTTGGATAATCATATTGCTTTGCTAGAAGCACAGACATGTTAACAAACAGATAGGAAACTTCCTATCTTAACCAATGAAGTAACCAAAATATCACGTGGCACCTTAACTTTTCCTTCTATCTTCTCTCTCAATTATTCACTTTATGAGAATACATCCAAAAGATTCATAGTTAATGGCAAAATGGTATTATAATAATTTGTGTTTATTTTCAAAATAAGAAATTGTATAAAGAAATGTTTAAAGTTTAAAATGTCATCATTTTTCACTTTTCTCTTAAAAATCAATGTTTTGACACAGTCAACGTTTCCACCAAACTCCTTTTTTGCTCTCAATGTTAGAGAAAACAAAATACCTTCATGAGAAAGAAAATTAAATTTGTGATGGTATTTGGCTTGAATGAAACTTGTATCTATAAAACTCTTCATGATATTTGTGTTTAAAGTTGGGAAATATTTTGTGAAATTTTCGAACTGTGCCACTTGAAATTTACACAATTTTCTAAGTGTCCAATCTATTTGTTATTAGGTCTGTGCTAGAAGTCAAAAATCCATTGACAATGCTAAAATGGGTACAGCCTTTGCTACTTAAAGGGGTAAAGCCTTTGGCATTGATTTAATGCCGAATGAAGTGTTAAAAATATAAACATCTGTATTGCCGCTGCAAGTTTAATATTTTCTTCCATAGTGGTGTAGTTCGCATCTTATGGGGATAAAGTATTATTAGTCCTATCCCAAAGACAAGTAAGTACCGCTGTTATTACAGACCCTCTGTCATACAGAGACATATATTCCATGTATACAGTATCCAGTTCACTTTCAAATATTAGGATAATACATACGGTATGAGTAGATCCGAACTAAATGACGAAACTGCTGATGAGTAAAATGGTTTCAGAAAAATGTGTAGCACTATATTGGTCATTTCTTTTCTTTAACCAACAAAAAGATCATACTAGAAAAACAGTTAAATGTATCAAAATTCTGTGCATTCGTTGACTTTCGGAAAACATGCGAGTTTATTAACTGTGATTAGCTTTGGAAGCGCCTACACTATATTGGTATTTCATGTAATAAAGATGTTGACAGCAGTTATTGCAGCATATACATATTTGTCTTCGTGTGTTCGTTTTATTCATATTACGCTGTACTTCTGACTGGTTCAGTGTCAATTTTGGACTAAGACCAGGATTCTTCCTGTCATCAATTCTTTTTTATCTGTTTATTTACAAGTTTATTTTAATAAATTCGGACAAATAGTTCATTATTTACACGGGATATATACAAGAGTATAGGTTTATTATGTCGGACATAGTCTTGAGTTTACACAATGTATGACGTCACTGAGATTTAGCCCAGATTTATTTAAGGAATATTCATTTTTAGATCGACTATTCGGAGAATAGTGAGAGCTAGCCTACTCACCACGGCGTCGGCGTTGGCGTTGGCGTCACCAGCTTCACCTTAAAGTTTGTGTGCAATAGATTTATAGTTATGGCACTTTGATTTTCATGGCTTTACCTTAAGGTTTTTGTGCAATAGATTTATTACTTTATAACTACTGAAGCTATTGCATTAAAACTTTATACAAATATTTCCCATCAAATTCTGCACCTTATCCAACATTCCCCATAACTCTTCCATTCATTTTGACAAAGTTATGGCCCTTGGTAAAAAATATCATTTTACATAGAAGTATATAGGAAAAACACTTCAAAATCTTCTTCTCCGAAACGAAAAGGCCTGCAGCTGAGATATTTTGTATGTAACATTGTCTAGTTGTCTTCTACAAAGTTCGCTCAAATGGTGACCCCGGGTTCAGAATTGAGGGTGTGGGTGGACTCCCTGAGTCATTACTTAGTAGCCGTTGACATCCCCACCCTATAACCATGTATACACTTACTTACTGGACATGAACAGACAACCCTGGGGATATAGCCCCTCGGTCATAACTTGGAAACCACTGAGATCCCCACCTTATAACCATAAATACACTTACTGGGCATGAACTCAACCAGCATAGACCCCGATTTCCTTCCCCAACCCTGGGGACATAGCTTCTGGGTTATAATTTGGAAGTCGTTAAGATCAATACCCTATAACCATAAATTATATACACTTACTGGGCTTGAACAGACGGATACAACCATCCAACCAGCATAGACCCTGGACTCTTTCCCCACCCCTGGTGACATAGCCCCTGGGTCATAACGTGTAAACCGTTGAGATCCCTACCCTATAACCATATGTACACTTACTCGGCATTAACAGACGGATACAACCATCCAACCAGCGTAGACCCTAGGCTTCTTCCCCACCTTTGTGGACCTAGATCCTGGTCAAACTTTACAAACATTTTAATATTTTTAGCTCGACTGTTCGAAGGATCTTATGGGGTCTAAAGGTCAAAGTTCATAGTCAGGGCTGTACAAATATTTTTTTTAGCCACTAGTCCTGGACTGAATTTTTTCGATTTCTCAATTTGTTAAAACTGCGTCTTGCAAACTCATTACAATTCATTACACATAGTAAAGGAAACAATCCTTATTTACTCTTCAGACAGTTAATGTATTGTATGTTTCAGTGGTATAGATTGTAGACTGCCATTGGGTGAAACAGTAGCAATAGTAAGAATCACATCTGCATTTTTAAATTTCAATATAGATATTGAGTTTCATATTACAGTTCAGATAATCATTTAATGGAAAGAAAAAAGTCTATTATAGCCACAAATTGCATTTATGTGTTGATAGACTCTTAGCATCAGGGTAATGTTTACGTCCGCAGTTTTTAACATGTAAATAACTTCAACATTTTGTATCCAATCATCATCAAATTTACATACTTTATTATAAATGGGACGATGATCGCATCTATTGAGTTCAAGATCATTGTATGAAAGGTCAATGTCACAAAGGGTTCATGTATATGTATTATAGGGGTTCTGGACCACTTTTAAATCACCCATAATAATCTAAAATCACAACACAAATTTTTTCAGTTTACTGAAAATTAAGTCGATTTAACTGGTTATTTATCATGTCCCAGGCGCTAAATAACCCAAGATTTAAAACTTGAATTGTGAAAATGTTTTAAATTTGGATGTTTAAATTGTATTACAAAATAGAGGTTAAACATTAAAACTTAGGTTAACAAACTTTTTTAAAATAGGGGTAGTGAAGAACACAAGTTTAATTTTTTTTGTAATATTATAAAATGTTTCTTTAATTCAAAACAAATTTGTCGATTTGTTATCAAAATTACATTCAAATTTCCAATTTTCCGATCTTGAATACACAGGTGGTGGATCATACTCAAACACACTACTAAAACAATAAATCACACACTTTTTAGACTCCTTTGTAAGGTTGCCATTGCTTTCTTTCTTCGCTGCTCCACTAGTTCTTTTTTTTAGTGAACTTCACTAATTTCAAGTTTCTTTTGTTTGATGTTCTGTTTCAAATTATAGTATCTCTCCAGTTCATCCAAAACCATCTTGAATTCTTGCTCAGATATCTGTGCATCACTCAACGCTTTTGATATTAACTGCTTTATGCTATTTAACTTAGACTCTGCCAAAGTTTTTATTTCATGATGTTTTTGAGCTTTTGCATTAAGCTTGCGTCTGATAAAATTAATACAAACACCTGTAGCTCCACATACTATTGCTGCTATTTCTAAAGGTAACACAACTGTAACAACAAATCCAATCCCAGCCATAATAACACCTGCAGATATCAAGGTAGTGTCAATTCCATCCGTGATATTAATACCACGTTTATATTTTTTATAAAGAGATTTGCGTGTGTCTCGCTCTGTAATTAACTTTCGTTCAATCTCTGAAATCTTTTGTAATCTATAATTGTGTCCGTCTTCCGCTGGCAACTCTGGATATAAACTTGGTGCTGTTGGTTGCTTCATTTTTTTTATTTATTGATAAAAAATTAAATTAATTCAATTAATAATGATGCCACCGTATTCACAGCGGTAGCAACCGGACAGGATTTTAAGCAACGTGATTTGGTTAAGTTTTCAATCTTTGTTACTTTTAAGACTCCCAGTGGGAACATTAATCAGCCGGCTATTATGATTCCTGTTAAGCCTGGTGGATAAAAAAAATATATTTTATAAACATGAGAAAAAACCATGGATGCCATCAATCCCTGCCCAGCAGTGACTGTACTCTTTGTTATTTTTTTTATATATATGTTTGTAGCCAAAAAAAAAAAAAATTATAATTATAAATATTGGTAACCACGTGTTAACATTTTCAAAAAATTGCCATCTTTTCCAGTCTACCCATATAATTTCCTCTTCCTCTTCATCATCATCTTCAACTCCATATTCCTCTACCTCTTTATTTTTTTATTCAATTCCATATTACCTCTTCATTTTCATTTTCCTCTTCATTTTCATTTTCCTCTTCCTCTTCCATTTTTTTCCATCGTATAATTATAACATTATATTTTTTATAAAAAAAAAAATAGTCCAAAGACTAAATTTTTAATATTAAATTATTAAACACATCTTTTAAGGGCAAGCTCTCAATACCCAGTACACTAATTAGCATACTGTTATACAATTTTGTATATAATATATTTTTGTTGATACAAAAATCAAGCCAGCTCGTAGAATTAACTTAAATTAATTCAATTAATAATGATGCCACCGTATTTACAGCGGTAGCGTTATCAACCTTGCATACAAAGTTAACAACAGAACCAGCACCAATCTCCAAATGACTATCAAAGTTATCATGATTGCGTGGGATGATGTGAAGCGTTATGCCATAATTTGGTTGTTCAACACCATTGACAGAAACTATTACAGTTACGTCACCAATTAATCGGTCACTTGCTAAACCTATTCCAATAATCCGTCCACGGCGTGTCATTACATGCCCCACATTTGTTTCCGCCCCACCGTTACCAAATGAGTGTATTCTATTCAACACAAGTGGGCCCTTAGCCTACGCAAATATTGTTATAATCCCATATTTAAGATTATCAACTCTATCTTTCAAAAGGTTGAAATGGTTAACAATAGGCACAACTCGCCTATGTAAATCTAGAACATGATTGGTTAAAGCCTCTAAGTCTTCTGTTTGTTTAGGTCTTGTTGGTCCAAATATACTCATTGTTTTTTTTATAAAAATATATTTTTTAAATAATTTCTAAAACACAACTCATAGGCAAACCGTGATTATTTATTTTGTTGCCATACTCATCTCTGACTTCTATTTTCAATTCAGTAATTGCACCATTTGTAAGACAGTGATATTCAGGATAAAAACGTGTATATACAATATCCCCAAACTGCTTATTTACTACAGGTATAAAACTATAATAGTGCTTGGCGCACCATTGAAATAATTACTACTCGTATTAACTTGTTCCAGATGAACATATAGCTGTTTATAAGGAGCTAAATTAATTGGGTGAATTCCGGCCTGAATACCTTTTAACCATTTTCTGTCCTCGAACCCCAGTATTTTTGAAAGACCGCTTGACATTCGTGTCTCTATTGACGTATTTAAAATGGCTGTAGCACTTTGTGCAAAAATGGTAAGGATAATATTTTTATTTAAATTGCTAAAATCTTCTACCAAGTCTTGAAAGTTATAGAGTCCACCTGCTATACGATAAACTTTATCTGTTTTTTTTGTCTTTATGACTTCATAAGTATTAATATTAAACCAGCCAAAAGTGTATGTAAAACTTTTTAATCCAACGCGCTTATCTCCATTTTTATTATCGATATACTGCTGTAAGTTAATAGAATTGTCTATGTTTGAAATTGTATGACTTTTTTTTTTTAATATATATAAAAATACAAAATAAAAATGATTTCTAAAGAATTCAAATATAACCCGGATACTCAATATTCAAATACTTTCAGCAAGAAAGTGATAGATATAATAAATCAAAACATAGTCATTACATCCAACGGTAAAGGCTTTAAAGCATCATTCCCCAATGTCTTTGAAAAATACAAACTCCCATACGTTAAATCAGATGCTATAGTCCAAAGCTGGGGAACAGATTGGATGTTATTGTGGCAGAATCAGTTAAATTTTGCTATTTGGTGTGCGACAACTGGATGTGGTATTGATTTTAACAATCATCTAAAAGCTGATGCCTTGGTTGGTTCGTTATTTCGATTTCATGTCTAGTACCAAGTCGGAAGAATATTATTTGAGATGAATGTAGCAATGCCACAAGACTCAAATTGGAATGCGTTTAATAACACATATAACCGAAACGCATACGAGAGAATATGCAAGGAGTTTAACGTTGACTTAAATTCAGACTGGAGACAGAAACAAAGCTATAATGATGGTCTAGGAACAATTTATAATTACTGGACAAATATTGGTTATCATCCTTTGATAAATACTGTATACGACAACAAACGATGCGTTTTACAGTCTACGAGAGTGATAAAACATATCACATTGATTACATTGCACAAGGATCTGAGGCAGACAAAAGCTGGTCTACTTTTATACTAGATAGTTCATCTGGATTTACAAGAGCTGGAGTAGAAAGAATTAATGACAGCATAAGAACTTACTGCTGGGCAATCCTTGGCTCACAATCACAAACAAGAACATATATACTTGGAACTGGGACGGCATTTGATGCACAGAAACAATTTTTAGCAAATGTAGAGGACGCAATAAATAGCCCCATCGACTTGCCCAGTCAAATTTCAAAATATGAAACCACCCTAAAATATGCAAGAAGTAAAGTAAATTTTGTCTATGGAAGAGGATTGTACATGTCTCCAAGTGACATGGAATTAAGAATCGGAATAATACAAGACTACAATAATGAAATTGTAATAGCAACCGATGCACAAGCATTAGGATTGAATAATGATGTGAATATAAAACCAATACCAAATATTATTCAACCTTTTCAAGGCACCACAACAAAGAATTTTTTACCGGAACATTCTGATTTTGATAAATCAATACATAAAACTGTGGAACATAACCCACCAGAAATAAAAAAATAGCGATTGAACATGAAGATAATAAAACAACTATAATTGTTGGTACTATAGTAATAAGTCTTGCTGCATTACTTATTTACGAGATTTACTGAACCACTCTTTGGCTGCCACATACAACAACCCGGAAACAAACACAATTAAAGCCCATACATTGTTACCAAGCCAATTAATAACATTACCTGTTGCAGATAAAAGCCATGATACTATTGCACCAATAACTCCTGGAAGTGCTGCAGCAGCTTTACCAGCTAAATTAGCGAGAAGTTTACCAAGATTAAGTAGTTTTTTTTTTATCCAGTCCTTGACACTTGATGGATCAGGCTTTGGAGTTGGCTTTGGAGTTGGAGCAGCACTTGATGTAGGAATAATGGCCTCAACTAATACCCCAATAATCATACCAAAGGCAGTCAAAATACTAACAATAGTAATACCTTGCTCTTTGAATAATGTTTTTATTCTCTCACCCAATGTTGTGTCTTCTTTTAACACCTTATTTATAGTTTCTTTTATCCTGTTTATTTGACTGCGTAATGCTTCTTTGTTTTCACTCGCCGCTTTAAGTCGTGCACTTTTTTCATCTTCTAAGTTTATTATTCTGTCACGTATGCGCTCTTGTTGAAACTCATCCTCCTGCCCTGGAGTGCTAACCTGTTCTAATTTTTGTTTTTCTTGTGTTATGTCTTTATCAAGCTCAGTAAGCTTTGAGAGATTATTAGTAAGTTCTCCACGGAAGCTTTGCAATCTCTTATCTAAACCTCGTATCTATCGCAGTGTTAGATCTTCTGGTTGAACAGCAGTTTTAGGATGAGTTTCATCTATTATATTACTCAAATCACTCTCAATTATATTTACAGCATCTACTGTATTTTGTACATCTTCAGTAGTTAAAAAAGTTTGCATTGGTATATTTTCTGCAGCGATGGTATCTCTTGTTTTTGCAAAGGCTGCTAATTCTGCCCTACCCTGAGCCTTTCTTTCACGTGGAACTAAATAATCATAATTTTTTAAAGTATTTTTTACGAAGTCAACACCATGTTTTTTAACTAAAGTGTCCAGCACATAAAACTTGATTGGTTCTTCTGGATTATTTCCCCTATAATAGGTAAGTGGAACATCATCCGTCACCAACCGAACTGCATATAACATTGTTCTACCGATTTCGTCCTCAGCCACTCTGAAATCATTTTTATAATCAATTCCGCTGATCTCAGCATTAACTTCAGTAAACAATTGATCTACTAACAACCTTTTTTGTGTTAGTTGTTCTTCTGTTTTCTTTCCCTTGAAGCTGATCAATATAGTTATTTTCATTTACAATTTGTCTCTGGAATTCTGAGCCAGGTTGTATAAATTCTAGTTCGTCATCATCAAGTAATTCACTTATAAAGACATCCGCATCTTCCGCATCTTTATCCGCATATTCAACATTTGGATCAAACGTAGGATTTTCAAATCCACCCTCAGCCATTGTTTATTTTATTTAATTTTAAAAAATATATTTAAAAAATAAAAACAATGTCATCTTACGGAAACAAACTCAACCCTTATAGAAAACTAAGAGAACCTCATGGTGCCAAGGGCATCCGCACAAGTGAAGTAATAACTAATAATCTATCAACAATAGACCAAAACCAGCAACTGCTTGTGAGATTTCCCAATCTAAGTACTAATGATGTGATAGTTCCACGTACTGCTCGTCTTGCCTTTGAAAAAGAACTTAAAAGCAGAACAGACCCCAACACTACTCTATTCCAGAATCTGGGTAGAGCAATTGTGAAAAAAATTACAATAAGAATAAGTGGCAATGAAGTCATGTCAATAGATGACAGTGATATATATCATTGTAATGTAGATTTATGGAAAGCCCCTACCGAAAGATTAAACATAGCTTACCAAGGTATTGGTAAGGCAACATGTTAAAACATAGAGTTGTTGCGGGAGATGCTTCCTCAGACACCGAAGATGAAGCTATAGCAGCAGATTATGGAACTAGATTTTGTATTCCACTGGACTTTGAAATGTTAGAAAGTCATATGCCATTTTATCAAGAGGGGCTTGGTGATAGGTTAGAATATGAATTAACGTTTAACGATTATAACAAAGTTATCAAAAGCAGTGATGCTGATGCATCTTATGTAATAAAAAATATCTGCTTGGAATTTGATACGGTTAGTGATGTTGAATTAGCCAGACAAATAAGACAGCAAATCAATGGTAAGATAGTATTTATGTATGATCGTATCTTGCGACATAGAAAAATAATAGCAAGCAAATCTGAAACTCTTTGGAACATCAACATTAATGTACCAGCACGGAGCATGAAAGGTATTTTAATGCTGTTTGAAGACCCAAACAGAACAGACACGGAATCCTTTTACAACGCAAAGACTGAAAAGGTTGAAATGACAATAGAGGGCGTACCAAATCAGTTGTATAGTCAGGGCATGAAGGCATATCAACATTGGGATGAAATCAACAAATATTTTGCCTTGACATCAAAAAGAAACAAAGAGACAGACATAGTGGCGAAGGACTTAAACTTTACCAATGTTTCTCTTGAGACTTATCTGACAAAATCATATGCTTTGTGGCTTGACCTTAGAACATGTGATGACAATTTATTACACGGCAGTGGAAGAAGAATAGAAAACGGCAGTGAAGGCATAACGATACTAATAAAAAAAAAAGCAGATGCAGATCAACCTTTAAATATTTATATATATATAATACAAGACGCGCAAATTAATTTCGAAGATGGAAGATTCAAAGAATCACTATACTAGTTTGCACAAACAAAAATATCCTAAATATTCACACAGTGCCATTATCTGTGGTCAGGCAGACTGCGGCAAAACAGAGTTTGTTCTTGACATACTTGAACAAAGTATGTTTGAGTTTTTGAACATATAATTATATTGTGTCCAACCATAGAGTGGAACGAGGCTTATAAAAATAGATCCTGGATAGGAGATGTAAGAAATCCGAGAGATAAAAAAATAATAATTGTCAATCCCGTTAGCAACGGCAAAGAAATGTTACAAGAACTGTTGCGTTTATTTTTCAAACAATATGCTGGCAAGCCCACACTATACATCATTGATGATTGCTCCGCCACAAAAGAATTAACAAAGAAAAAAGATATGTTATCAGAGTTGGCATTCTCTGGTCGTCACGCCAAACAATCAGTGTGGGTTGTTTCACAGAGATATAATTCTGTATTGTATTGAAAGATTTGAGGGAGCAAGCAAAATGTTGTGTATGTTTTACACCAAGGACAGAGAAAATTGTTTGAGAGAAAATGATGTTATTCCGACGCTGGAGGAGAGAACCAGAATAAGAAAAGCTTTAGCAAAAACTAAATACTCAAAGATAATATTGATGACTGCCCAACCAACTGGTTATTGGGTTGAATAATTACTTTTTTTCTAACTGTTGCTAATAGTAATACAAACAGCAAAGTAGCAATGTTAATAGCAATACTGACATGAAAATATAATGAAAATATCAACAAATATAGTAATACTTATAGCATTGCTCATAGCAAATTAGTAATGTTAATAGCAATGCTTGCAGCAAATTAATAATGTTAATAAAAAAAATAGCAATGTTAATCACAATGCTATTAACAATACTAACAATTACTAGTTGCGTGGTAAATATCGCAACTGGTTGTTGTGTATTTTATATTTATTCCAAGATAAAAAATAAGATTACTAATATAAAAATGAATGCGGAAGAACTATTACAAGATATATAGGAAGGTTTTACGGAACGTGATGAATCAAAGCAACAAGAAACAAAAAAAGAAAGATTATCAGCCATAGTGGCTGGCGGCGGTAGTCGTCAATATTTGGGTAAAGACATACAACTCACAAATATAGATAGCATGCCCCCGGATGAAATTAACAAACTTTACTGCAGATATGAAGCAAGGCTTGGGGCAAGTATGACCAAGACTTTAGGCAATTCTTTTATTAACTTGTATGTGATGGGAGTATCAAAATATTTTAATGTAACCAATCCACCAAAACTGATAGAAGATTTGGAGGAAGACCCATTTATTAATCATGCTTTGACAAGTGCTTGTTGTGAGTTGTATTACAGGTATGGAATGTGCTTAGCACCATTTACAGCAATACTGACAACTGTTAGACATATTGATTTTAATAAAAATAAAAATATAGATAATATAAATGGAGAACCAAGAGAGTGAAGTTATACCTGTTGTTACACAACCTATTGAACAACAAAAAGTAAAAAATCCAAAACGAATAGAGGCTGGGAAAAAAGGAGCAGCGGCAAGAAAGGCAAAGCGTCAGGATGCACAAGATGCAAAGCAAGATGTTGCAGATGCTGCAAAGCAAAATTAAATAACAAAAATAACAATAGATGAAGAGGAACCAGAAATCAAAATAAACGTATACAAAAATTATATTCCACCGTGTCTGGTTTTATTAGGCATTGCTGGGTTGGGTTTGTATATTTATAACAACAAATCTGCTACGCAACCTGTAGCTGTGCAACCTGTTCATGGTGCACCAAAAGACCCGTTTGATTTTTAATAATTTATTTTTAAAAAATAATCATATAAAAAACATGGCAGCAAGTATTGACGGAAAACAAATTGTAAATATGGTGTATCACGCTGGAGTGGAAACACTTCTAACTGTTGGATATTCTGAGATTAGCAAAAAAACTACTAAGAAGACCAGCACCCAAAGTGGATTTTAATATGACAGATGTTGGGATGCTGTCTGTAGATATAATGTTTGCAATGGCTACAAAGGATATGATGATTAAGCAAGGTATTATTCCTGCGGATATTATGAAATAATTAAAAAAAATATATAATAAAAAATGGCAAGTGCAGTAGCAATGATGATAGGTGGCGCATTAACAAATGCATTGGCGTTTAGCGGTTCAAATTATTTCTTTTCAAAAATGGGAAGTCATTCAGACGAGGAAAGACAAAGGCATGACAAAGCCGTGGAACAATTGGAAGCAGAACAAGCGAAGTGGAATAAAAAAAGAACAGAGAGATTAGATTTTATTAATCATGTTAATAAGCAACTGCAAAAGGAGCATCATGCAGAGCAGACTTTTGATGATGTAGACCAGGCTATGAAACAGTATTATTATATAACTGGCAAACATTTGCTTTTGGAACCGGAGCCTAAGTTGAGTGATTTTTATACACCATCTCCGGATCAACAAAATAGAGAGATTACGTTTATTGTGGTGGGCATGGCTGCAACTGGATTTGTGGCGTATAAATTGATTTCATAAAAAGAAATATAGTTTAAAACTATAATTACTTTGGAATGTTATATTTTCTTACTTTGGACAGACTAAGTCATATGCATGATACCTATTTTTTTTATTTTTTTTTACATGGTTTCAATCCAAGTGGTCGAATATAATATGGTGGTTTATCATTTAGCACTCTTCTCTATTTTATTTTTGAGATGATCAGGTGCCCATACTTCACCGTTGTCTAATAATGTCAATACCATGGATGGACCATATTCAGTATCCAGTATTTTCGTATCTGTAATAGTGTATATTTTATTTATTTCCAAGTCTGTCCATTTCTTTGTGCTATTTTGATTTTACTCTTCAAGCAGTTCATCAAATCGTGCAGTTGTGATTTCCATTTTTTCTTTATAGTTATATAAAGTTTAATCTTTAGTAGAAAAAATGGAAAAAAATTATAACAGCCCAAAAGGATTCTGGAAAGGTTACTCAGCAGTTAAAAAATTGGCAAAAGAGGCTGGTGTCAGTGAAAAAAAGGAATTAGAATTTTTAAAGAAACAAGCTGTGTGGCAGATTTATTTACCCGCACAAAAGAAAATAATTAGACCCAGGTTTGATGTTTCTGCTAAGAATAGAGTGCATCAAGCTGATTTGTTATTTTTACCACATGATACTTTTAGACGCAAGACATATAAATATGCATTGACTGTGGTTGATATTGCGAGTAGATACAAAGAAGCAGAGCCACTGACTTCCAAGGATAGTAAAGAAGTTGCTAAAGCATTTGAGAAAATATACAGTCGACATTTGAAATATCCAAAATTATTACAAGTGGATCCAGGCAGAAAATTTATGGGTGCAGTATCGCAGTTGATGGCAAAACATAAAGTAAATATCAGACGAGGCAGAACAGAAATACACAGAGACCAAGCTTTAGTGGAAAGATTTAACAGAACATTAGCTGAAAGATTGTTTGGCTATCAGTATGCTAAGGAAATAGATTCACAAAAACGTAATAGAGAGTGGGTGAAGAGATTACCAGAAGTTGTTAAAGCAATAAATGTAGAGACAAAAAAGCCCCCTCCTGTAGAAACAAAAACATTAAAAGGTGATCCTATCTGTATGAATGCTAGTGTAAGATATTTATATCAACCATGGGAAGAAGAGGGTGGAAGACGCAGAGCAACTGATCCAATGTGGAGTGTAGATATTCACAAGATTAAAAGTTATATGGTGACGCAAGGCATAAGAGTGTATTATTTGAATTTACCAGCGCCTCAAAGAGGATTTGTTAAAGAAGAACTACTTATTGTTCCTGCTGATACCCACATTCATAAGTTTTTATAGAAACCATATGCATCAGTTGTAATTCCATCTTCTCGTATATATCTTTTTGAGTAAAATGGTGATAATGTAACTTTGTTTATTTTTATGCTGCACATCTGATGTTTTATTGTTTTATTGAACGTAACATATTCATTTCATGGTTGTATGTATTCTTGTCAAATAGTGAATCCTTGTAGTTTTCAAAGTTTATATGTTTTTCTATTACATATTGTTTTACTCCTTTTGCTTTTTTGATAAGTTGTTCATCAGCTCTCAAAATAGAATATAGTTTGGGTCTTAATCCAACATATTCAGATATAGCAACACCAGCACATTCATCTTGCATTTTACCTAACACTTTTTTATTTGTATCATCATGCATTGGGTGATTTTGAGGATAATCACTTAGGTCATATTCATCTTTCATTTCAGACATATCTTTATATGCGTCTTCTGTTTTTATATCTACAAGCAAGCTGTCAGTATCTGTGTATAATAAAGTACAGTTATCTCCATACCTTTTTTTCAAAGTATTATAATACCAATCATACATCATATATTTTGATAAATCTAATACTGACATTCCAACATAAATTGGCTTGTTTAATTTTAATTTTGTTTTGTTTACATGTATTGCCGATAATTCATTTGAAAATTGTACACGTCTGTTAAAGTTTGGTTTGGCTATTATTTTTCTTATTTTTTCATTATTAGAGCCGTCAGTTTTTACTAATTTTATGTCAGTTCGCTTTCTTAAATTTTCCATTGTTTTTCCAAATACTGAGTTATTCATAAGCTTGTAAAAATCTTTTTCAAATTGTGATTTAGCTTTTTTCCTAAGTTCTGTGTTTAAATTTATGTATGATGCCATCCAAGGTTTTTCATTAAATTCTAGCACCCTGTGGATTTTTGTTAATTTCATGCCTAATGATAAATACAACTCTAACTTTTTATAATGTAACATATTTTTTTTATCCATAAGATTTGGTACTAGTTGTTCTGTCATAACGTTATTTTCTAATAAATTTGTTTGGTACTCATATAACCATTCTTTTTTTACTTTTAATCGTTCAGGGGCAAGTGGATAATCATTGTGACTATCATGTAGTTCTTTAGGATATTCTAAATCTACTTCAAGAAAATATCCTTTATCTTTTTTTAGCTCTTGTAATGTTTTTAAGTCAACCCAGTTAAATCCGGAATACGGAAGTGGTTGGCTCATAGCCCACCCATATAATTTGTTTGCATCAAAATACATTAAAAAGTTTTTTCTCCGTCTGGGTTATAATCAAATATATGGAGATTGTTTGCTTTTGCATTTCTTTTTGATACCATGCTAATTCCACCACGCGTTCCTTTTTCAACAAATAAGTGCATATTCATATCTGTAAGAAGTTCTAGTTCTATTTTTGAAAATTTAAGTAAAGCATCCCAAGATAATGCATATTTTTCTGAAAGTTTGGAATATATCAGCCAACAAAGTTACACCAGTTTTTAAATATAAATCATAATAATCTCCAAGAGTTTTACAATTTAATTTTTCCCATACTTCTTGGGCATGATCGTAATCTTTTTGGGTAATACCCTTGTCTACAAGTTTACTGTAAAATGCTTCTATGGGTGTTAATTGCGTTTCCTTAAATATATCCATGCTATCAAAATATTCATAAGGATAAGCACCTTTTCGTAAAAGTAAATCTGTTTGTTCTTTGAATTGGTCTTTTGTGATTTTTGAAATCAGATTTGTCTGTTGCATCATCAAGTTTTTCTAAAGAATAAGCCATAAATTGAAAACTGTCTAAAAATTTAAGCTGGCCGACACTAAATGATATGTATTTTTCAGCATTATTTGGAATGCATGTTATATTACCTTTCGTTTTATGTATTTTTTGCATAATCAAATGACTATCATATCCTTTGAGGTTGTGAAATATGACAGGAATTGAAGTTTTGCCAGGTTTTATTTTTAGTTTTAAGTTGCAGTTTTTATGTGCTGCACCTCTGTATTCTCCAGTAAAATGGCAGTGGTCTCTTACTTTACAGTTTTTACCAGATTTTCTGCCTATTTCATTATCACATATCCAACATTGTGTAGCTTTTTCATAATCTGCTTCATTTTGTTGAGTCATTGTTAATAGTTTCGGGTGAGCAAATATATTATTAATGTTGCTCTTCTCACATTCTATGCGATTTAAAAACACTTCAACAGCATCTTTACCTCTGTAAATAACAGAATCATCAGCTTTGTTGTCATATCTAACAACCTGGTATCCAAATCCACAAGCTCCATGTAATTCTGTGATTTCGGATTTGAATTTGGTTTTAATATACTTTCAAAATCAGCATATATCACATAAGGAACATGTATTTTATTTTGGTAGTTTTTAAATTTTACAATATTTTTACCTTCTTCTGGCATTTCAATTTTGCAAGATTTTTTGTTGATACCCTCACAATCTTCTTTGTGATTTGTTAGTAAGACTTCATTTGAAAATCCATAAAGACAACGATCACAGAAATAAGTTTTGCCTTTATATTTGTTTTGATCATATAACATGTATAATAGCCTATTTAAGTTTTTATCCAGCAATAGTGGTTGTTTGTAACATTTTTATCAGATATCAAAAGCAGATTAATTCTATATATATCTTTGGGTTGTTCTGATATTTTATACGGGAAAACATTTACTTTTTCACTTTTTTCTGATATGGTACATCCGTAAACATTAATAGCAAGATTGTTTAGTTTTTCTACTTTTGAAATTTGAGAAATTGGTATAGGAAAGTCAATTCCGTCTTTTTTTAGAAAATCTATAGTAAGATATTTTGACAACCTGTCGGCGTGATCTTTGGCAGGATTTATAGAAGAATTTATAGCATGAAACAAACACTGGTTATCGTTATTTTTTACGTTTATTATTGCTTTTTTATTAGCTATTTCTTCAGGCAGTGGAATATATGAAGAACCTTTTAATGGTTCATACTTTGCAATATTCAAATAAAGCTTAACACAGTGATCAACTTCTAATCCAGATGCTGTGTTTGTAAATCTTTTTAGACTTTCTTGTATAAATGCAGATGAATTGTCATAAAACTCGCTTATTTTTTCAGAGCTCAAAATGGCATTTTGTTCACCGTGTAATACTGCAGTGGTGTATTTTTTGGTAGAACCATCATCTTTAAATAAATCTATAGTAAGAGCTAATTGAAACTTTAATCCTTTAGTTTCTATCAGCTCTTTGATAATTTGTTTTGTAATAATAGATTTTTTATCACGAAATACTTTTTGAGGATCTTTGTATTTATTTACAGATATTTCGAATGCTCTAAAATATCCGCATTTTGGATTGTCAACTAGTTTTAATGTTGCTTCATCTTTTTTATCCTTAAAAACATGTTTTAATTCGTTTATTACATTTTTTTGCTTTTCTTTCACAGCTTGCTCTCGCTCTTTTATAACCTTTTCTTTGTCTTTTATAGCTTTCTATTGCTTTTCCTTTTCTTTTTTACGTAGCTTTTTATTACGTCGTCTTTTTTGATGATTTTCAAATACTTGTAATTTAGCTTCCTTTGTAGTTTCCTTTGAAATTTCAGGCTCTTTTATAGCATCTATTGCTTTTCTAAGCTGATCGTCGTTAATTTTTCCTTCCATGTGCAATCGCACTAGGTATAACATCTCCTTGTTACTCATTTTTGTAATATATATTATAATAAAAAATATTCTTAATATAAAATATTATTTATTATAACAAGAAAAAGAAAATGGAAAACACCTGTAAATTTCTAAAAGTTGGAAATCATGATCCTTGTAAAAGTAAACCTACAAAAGATTCAAATTATTGCAGTATACATAAGTTTAGATTAAATAATAGTAAAGTTTTGCCATGTTTAAAGTGTGGAAAAGGTACATGTGCAAAATATCAAATATGTGTTAGTTGTGGTGCCCCAGCAGTTAGATTAAGGCACAGATACTTCGAAATAATAAAACCGCACAGAATTTTGATGCGTGAAATTAAAATTTCATAGTTGTATTAGTGTTTATTTTTGTAAAAAATGTTAAACTTGTGTTCTTCACTACCCCTATTTTAAAAAAGTTTGTTAACCTAAGTTTTAATGTTTAACCTCTATTTTGTAATAAAATTTAAACATCCAAATTTAAAACATTTTCACAATTCAAGTTTTAAATAACCAGTTAAATCGACTTAATTTTCAGTAAACTGAAAATGTTTGTGTGGTGATTTTAGATTATTTGGGGTGATTTAAAAGTGGTCCAGAACCCCTATAATACATATATATATGGTTCAAAGGTTAAATGCATTTACATATAGGTTTAACATATTTTCTTCAAATGTTTAACTTATACAATTTGCATTATGTATCCTTTGAAATGGTTATTATGAAATTACCTCCGTGTCATCACAGAAAAATTGCGGTCCTTGATTTAATGAAAATTCCAATGTTTTCCTTCTTGACACATCCAGCTCGCCCCTTTGTTTTCACTTTTGTTTTCTGATGGTATGCCGGGTGTACCATTTCTTGTTCTCTAAATATTCAAAATAGTCGAGCTATGCTGTCCTCTGACAGCTCTTATTTGCGATGTTATCGAAGTATAACACCTCAATAATGGGTCACAAATTGTACAAAACCGCGTATATCAATGATAATCTTTGCTAACCGTCCATTCTATTTCACATGTCCCAGTAAGCTCTAAATTAAATTAATTTCAGTTGAACTGATCAGCCAAATCACGCATTTTCTAATTTGAAATCTACTCCGCCCAAAGGTATAGGCCTAGACCTTTACGTTTCCTAAAAGAAATGTTCTAGCGGCGTATCTGCTTTTAGGCACTGCAGAACCCGGCCGAAAACCTTTTCCCTGATATGTTCTCTCTATGCCCAAAAGTGTCTCCCAAACTCGCCAGAATGCACCATTTACCAGCGGGAAAAGGTTTAAAATGTCGGTTTTCTTATTATCCGTTTACTTTTGCATGTTGAACACTCTAGCACCTTCATTATTAATCGGATCTTTACCAAGCTTTGCCAGGGTCAAGTTCGAAAACCAGCCAGATCGGATCAGTAACACCAGAGTTATGGCCCTTGTTTTTCTGAAAAATGCAATTTTCTGCCTTGTGAACACTCTAGCACCTTCATTTTTTACTTGATCTTTACCTACTTGCACAGATTGTTAATATCAACGACAGCTCGGACAAGTTCGAAAACCAGCCAGATCAGACCATTTACATCGGAGTTCTGGCCTATGATTTGCTGAAAAAATGTCATATTCTGCCTTGTGAACACTCTAGCACCTTTATTTATTATTTTATCTTTACCAAACTTGAACAGATTGTTAATATCAATGAAAGCTCAGACAAGCTTGGAAAACAGCCAGATCGGAGAAGTAACACTCTAGTTATGGCCCTTGTTTTGCTGAAAGATGCCATTTTCTGCCTTGTGACCACTCTAGCACCTTCATTTATTATTTGATCATTACCAAACTTGCAAGGATTGTTTATATCAACAAAAGCTTGGACAAGGTTGAAAACCAGTAATATTGGACTAGTAACTCTAGAGTTATGGCCCTTGATTTAGTTAAAAATGCTGTATTTTTGCCTCGTTAAGATAGCATTTTTCCTTCGATCTTTGCCAAACTTTACCAGCTTGCTAATATCATTGAAAGCTTGGACAAGTTCGAAAACTAGTCAAATTGGATTAGTAATACTGGAATTATGGCCCTCGATTTAGTTAAACATTTTGCCTTGTTAAAGTGATAGGGCCTTCAATTGGCCGGATGTAAACAAAAGCTTGCGGGGATGATCAATATCAAACCTAGTTGTGCATATCGTCTCCGCGTTCCGCTTGAATGATTTTGGCAGAGGTATGGCCCTTAACAGGTTTTAGTACACAAACTTTGTCCGGATTAGTTCTCCTGAACCCTGTCTGAATTTCAACGAAACTTTGCAGGGATGATCAGTACCAAGCCTAGTTGTGTATATCATCACCGTGTTCCGGCTGTAATATTTTTGGCGGAGTTATGGCCCTTTAGAGGTATCAATACACAAACTGTGTTTTGATTAGTTCTCCTGAACCCCAGGCTGGATTTCAGCGAAACTTGGCAATGTTGATCAGTATCAAACCTAGTTGTTTGTGCCTTGGCCTTGTTCCAGTTGAATGATTTTGGCGAAGTTATTGCCCTTTAAAGGTTTTAATGAACACACTTTGTCGAGATTAGTCTCTTCTGAACTCATTGCTGGATTTCAGCGAAACCTTTTAGGGATGATCAGTACCAGGCCTAGTTGTGCATATCATCTTCATGCTAAGGTTGAATGATTTTTGGCGGAGTTATGGCACTTTAAATGTTTTAGTACACAAACTTTGTCCGGACTAGTTCTCCTGAACACCTGGCCAGATTTCAATGAAATGTTGCAGGGATGATCAGTACCAAGCCTAGTTGCGCACATCATCGCCATGTTCATGTTAATTTCCGGCTGAGTGATTTTTGACAGAATTATGGCTCCTTATACACAAACTTTATCCGGCCAGTTTTCCTGAAGCCCTGGCTGGATTTCAGTGAACCTTGGCAGGAATGATCAGTACCAAGCCTAGTTGTGCATATTGATGGCGTGTTCACCGCCACAGACTCCATATAGCAAGTAGAGCGATACAGGCCCTCTTGTGCCTCGTGTTTTTTGTTGTTGTGTTGTGTGTTTTTTTTGCGGTGAGGGAGGGCGGCTGGGGACGTGGGGTTATCTAATAATGCAAATCGATCTTGTAAGCAGTGTTTGTTGTATGTCATTACCGACAAGTTTATAGAGATTGGCCATCTTTACTTTATTGGCTATATTTATACCGGAGTCAGAAAACTGGTATGGGTTATGGACTGTGTATCAACGTCATTTTACTGTTCATAAAACAACTGTATTTTAGTAAGAATACCGGGACGCAGTCAAATTGGTATAGAGGTATTTTATGGTTCTTCATCTACTTGAATTATGTATCAATTTTAGGGATACAGTCTTTAAATCTTTTCTCAGCATACGAATACAGCTGGTTCCAAATCGGTATCGTCACTGATTATTGATTGATGTTAACTTTATTAAAGGGATAAACTGCAATCTTGATTTTTTTAAAAGCCCGAAGCGCCCCATTAGTTTTTCTATATAACTTGCATTTGTTCAATAAATAATATTAATTTAAAGAATAATATAAAGGAAATTGTGTTTAAATATTACTAACTGTTTGTGTGTGTACTGCTATATATGTATCTCTTTTGGTGCTGTCTGATTTTAAAATAAGCAACACCTCTTCAATCATTAAACAGAGTTGATGAAATTTAACTGAAGCATTTTCTAAAAAGTTTGTATAGGTCTGCCCCACTGCTACTTATTTACCTACTGATCAGATTTCAATAATAAAAAACATCTAACATTAAACCCTTTTTTCTCAATGTAAATTTACATTGCTAAAAGCTGAGAATACCTTTACAGAAGCTAATCTTTCAATCGAATTGCCATTATATTATCATTAAGTTGTCTTTTTGTTGATAACGATGATTATTTACCAATTCTTCATATTCTAACCATGACATTTTCCCTATTCCTCACATTCTAATCACGCAACAACATTCTATTTAGTGATCCATTACACATCCTATTTCAAAGGTCTATCATATTCATATAATAACATTATACTACACAGATGCCAAAATTAAGAGCATGTTCATTTTGTCTCATGATGACTAGTTTATATATAGCTCAAATCTTTCATGATAAATGCGTTTTGATTTTTGACAATTACGAAAAAGAAAATCTAACATCTGCACACTGTTCGTTTATTGTGATCATATTCATTCCTCTTACTGTTTTCTTATGTAACTGTTCCGACCGGCTTTTAATACTTTGTATCACTTTAACTGTTTTTGTATCACTGTTTTCTTGTCTGTTTCTTTCCCAATGTCTACATTTATAGACAATGGCATTGGGGCGTTAATGAACCAGCGTGTTTTAAAATGGTAAAACTAGTAATAATAAAGAAGAAGAAATAAATGTAGTAAACTGAACAAAATTGAGAATGTACAGATTGTTAAAATCTGAATATATTGCATTTGTTCAGTCATTAATGTTAATTATAAGACTAATATTAAGCAATTGCTTTTGCATATTAATAATTGTTGATTACTTTTCACCAATAATATATTCAAACCTATGGTAGAATAAGGAAGACCAGTTGAAACTTAAATTCGCATTTAAATATATACAAGCAGATTTAAAGTCAAAATGATAATTAATAAATTGAGAGGTTAATTTCAATTCTTGATTAAGACTTCAAGATTGCCATATGTCCCTTTAAATAGATACAGTAAAGGGGATCTGTCAAAAGCAACAAACACAAACAATATAATCAAGTACGCTAACAGACTGTTCGTAAAGTCATGCATTCTGCGCACTCCAAAAGATATTCATTACTGAATACTACAACTCGCAATTAATTAAAACCATTAATCATCGCAGATAAAACATAATATTGTCAAGTTACGTATTCACACAGCTGATTACTTTTGACGTAGGTATATTAATGTATCATAACAATTTTCATTTAAGTATTAGTTAGAGGCTATGAAGTGAAATTTTAACAATTAAGAAACCCCAGTCAGTCGCTGTGCTCCTTTCCTTAGGATTTCTTACAATTAAGAAACCCTAATGGAAGGAGCGCAGCGACTGACCGGGGTTTCTTAATTGTTAAAATTTCACTTCTTAGCCTCTAACTGACTTAGTGTTTGCCCTACTTTTCCCCCGCGCTTCTACGAAACCACGCCTCTTAACACGTTCGCGCTTCTACTAAATCCGCCTCCTTGTGTCCTAACAAGCGCGTGCCATTTAGTAAGCGACTACTTAATGATTAAATGGTTAAAATTGGTGATCGTTAGAAATTTACACGAATAAGTTCGCCATTTTATTTAAATTTCTCACCGTCTGATTTTTTTTTGATATCTGTGCATTACCGTGAAGCGAACCAATCAATACATTGTATTCATTCTTAAAGATTAGAGGTGTATATTGCTGACCTGTGATGAACGACAATCATCAACAATTAGTTGTAAGTTAATGTAGGTCGGGGTAACTGCCTTGGAGTTATGACGCATGCTCGATCAAAAAAAAATATATTTACCCTCGCCTTGTTGCATAATGCATTTTGGCGAGCATGTCAGTAGTAGATTATGGAGTGCAGATGGGTCCAGGAAAGGCAGTATCCCTCGTCCAAAGTAGTTTACCGTAGATAGCAGCAGTAGGGTTGACTGAAGAAATCAAGCGATGTTTACTGTAGGTGGTTACTTTTTCTCAAAGAAGATTCGTTGTAGAAATTGAAGATTTTGGTCAATCGGATTGCCTGCAGAATTGTAACTAGGTCAATCCGATTGCCGGCTTGAAATCGTCTCAGCCAATCAGGAGTTTAGTAGCGCCAAATGTGTCACAAGTAGGTTAATCCGGCTGCACGTGCTGCCCACGAATCTGTTGACAATGGCTCCTCCGGTATCAACACCGTCGCACAATGATAATTTTAAAACCCGCAGGGTCCCGTACATCGTACGACAGGTGTACATCTCGCAGGGTTATTCCAGCATTCGGTGCCCGTGGTGATCAGCGCAGCCCCAACAGGCCATCAGTAGTTGTACTAAGCGGCCCTGTTTAGTTCCACGTTAAAACGTAAAACAATCTAAAACTATGTACAAGCAGATAAAAAGCCCATCTCCTGTATAAAGGGCACTGTTGTTGGTCCTCTATCAGGACGTGTCGACATCACCTGGGGTGCTACCATTGGGGTGGCAATGGAGCTGTAGATGGACACGTCCTGCTTCTCCAATGGTCGGAACGAGGTATGACGCATGCGATTTGAACAATATGTTATATAAACGCAAATCTTGATTATAGGGCTGTGTAAGTAATAGCTGAATGGTCCATTTATTCGTCCTAGCGGAGAGTAAAACTTATTATGAATTTCTTATTTATAGCAGCAACTATATTATTTTATAAATTGTGTTCAATGACTGTGCCAAAATCAGTGTTCTTTGGCCTGCACAAAGCAGATTGAGATATGTGAGAGTAGGCTTAAACGTGCAATTTGACACGTAAAAGATACATGTTTTATGCACGTCATTTTTTTTAATGCATATGCATTTGCAGCATGTCAAATTCAAAACCAAATTGTTTTATATGCTCAATATTGACAATCAGTGTATACTGGTTACACACTCGCTTCTTATCCATGCAACCAGGGATCGATACCTAGTCTATGCATTGTAAGTGAGAGTACGAATTGAATGTTGTTTAACGGCTCACCAACACAGTATAGGTTATTTAGAGCCGCCCCAGAGTTAGGGGAAGGATACACAGGAATCCGGGAACCTGCCCTACTCTTATTATCGAATAGATTCCTATGGTTCTTTAACCTGCTCGAAGGATAGACCGATACACGGGTAAGTGAGAGTACGGTGATCTTCTAAAGTCGCCCACTCGGACATGTGGGTTTGGTTTTTCTGGCTTCTTCGGTTTCGTCCAACATAGAGACCAAGCTAACGCTGTCATCCGCGCCATCGAGCGTGATTTTTATACGCTGTGTAGCTTGCATACCGGATACGGTTATCTGCGTTTTACATTGGTGATGGAATGCCTGAACTTATACGTGGGGGAAGATAAAAGTCCAATATGCACGGAGAGTTATCGTTTCTAATATTCGCATATACCTCTGCATACTACTAAATTACAATATTTTGTTAAAACCTGATTTAGATTGGAATAGTCTGGCCCGTAACATATTTATTTCTAATTTCAGAACATCTGCAAATTAGATGTTGCAAGATTTGAAATAGTGCATGAAAACAATTTAGTTTTAATCGAGAATATTTTACTACCAAAATAAGGTCTCCTCAATCGATACGCGTATGTAAACATTTCAAACCGAAGCTCGATAGCAGAACATTATTTAAAAAAATATTAACTCGTAGAAAAACAATTTGAAAATATTGAATATAGGTCTATATTATATCTTTGCGGATCACGTCACGCAAAAGGATTTATTATAAACATGGTCATCACTTTTTTGAATAATTTCACCCTACTTTCTTTGAAGTTGACAGAGTCAATGTGAAATTGGGTAGAGATTGATACAAGTTACGCACTGATTAACAATGACAATTGAATGATGCCATTGTGTAAATGATCTGATATTAACCACTAGCGTTCGTTCAGTGCTGTGTGGGGGCTGTAGTATAGGTATCCGGTGAAGATCTGGAATTCTTTCATACCGGATAAGGCTATCCACGTTTCACATGAGGGATGGAAAGTCTTATCTTTATGGGTAAAGATAAAAGTCACGCGCGCACCAACATCCGGTATGCAGGAAAACATGTAAAACGTTAGTAGCTGGCGGTGTCAACGCACAACATGTCTCTGATATGCAAGAAAAAGAATATATCATGGGTATTTGGTTCAGATAGGGAATTTCAACCCTCGGTATAAGTGTTTTAATCGGAACCTCGACAGAGTCTCGGTTCCGATAAAAACAGTTATACCTCGGATTGGAATTCCCTATTTGCACCGGATACCCATGAAAGATTATTATATTCCAACTGCCGAGGTTCCGATTAAAACAATTATGCCGAGGGTTGGAATTTCAGAACCGGATACCCATGATTGATTTTTTTTGTTGCATATCATTTAGATTCTGCGCATTGACGCCGCCAACTACTGCAGTTTTTACACGTTTATTTACACAACTGTCATTGTTGTTATCAGCGCGTGACCTTTATCTTCCCCCATGTGTAAGACCAGGCTTTCTATCACCCATGTAAAACGCGGATAACCATATCCGGTATGCAAGACAAATTCGTCTCGACTAACAATAAGTAGTGTATTACTTGGGATAATTGTTTAATTGCTCCTTTTTAAAACGATCTCAAGAAACATTATTTACCTTTTAATAGCTTTAAAAACCTAACTCGATTAAATATAGTAATTTAATGAACAGTGATGACAAAACTGTCCTTACCAAACTAGCTGTTTTTCGCAAAATGATTTTTCTCACTTTGATATTATATATGTAAATAATTTGTTTTCATGATCTCATTTTTTTTTAACAATTTTGTCTTGCTGTTATTGTTATTTAATTTGTATTGTTTGTACAAACTGTTAAACTGTTAACTGTTATTTGAATCTGTCTGCCAAGTCATTGAATACCTTCATTGTGGCTTTCTAGGCTATTGTTTTTTTGTATTATATTTACACGAGCATATTTGTGTTTTACTTATATTGCCTATTGATGCTGCCTTGTTGGTTAGAGATTAGATCATGGCGGGGATTTCTTTATTTACACTGTCCTGTTTTAATGGGATGACAGTAGGGTAAGTGTGAGGTTTGGTGCACCTTAGAACCGGTTTAAACCCCCAGTGGCCTACTTTGCCACTGACCGTTCCAAGGCGGTAGCACTATTGTCAACCCTTTTGTGTTTGTGATGTCGTTTACTTTTATTATTACTTTTGCCTTCTTGTTTGTCTGTTTCCATGTTTGTTTCTGTGTTTTGTGGTTGACTGTCCTCCTTGAATGCTACTTTCCCTGTCCGATCTTTTTATATTACTTTTAAGTAGCATACCGCTTAAGACAGTGCTAGGGGCGTAATAGGTGTTAAACATGAGCCAACTAGTTTCTCTCATATTTATGTGTGTTGTATCCATAAAGGCCATGGTTCCCACGGACACTTTGGCCTATACGTAGAAGGTTATTGTATCCATAGAGTACATTGTGTTCACGGACACTTTAGCCTATACATAGAAGGTTATTGTATCCTTAGAGGCCATTGTTTCCACGGACGGTTTTATTGTGTTTGTTTACCTCCTCATGGGATTTAAATCAAACATTTCATTCTATTTTCCTTTTCCAAATTTTCTTTTTTTTCCCCTCCTACTACAGCAATTCTCTGTCTTGATGGTTCGTAAAATGAATAATCAAAAAATAATGGCCTTATTATGATAAGTTTGTAGTCAATATCTGAATATGGTTTCTTAAAAAATTACAACTCCATTTCCAGGTGACACCATAAGAATATCTGGTTCATCATTTGGAGACTCGACAAGCAGTGTCTACATCGGCTCACATAAGGTGGTATCCTGGTCCAATACAGAAGTTGTCGTGGAGACAGGACCACTGGATGCCGGGATGAAAGAAGTGAAACTTGAAACTACCAATGGTTTTGCTCTCGATGGGTATATTTAATAATATTTTGAATACTGAATTAAGATTTGATAATTTTTGTTTAAGCATGTTATTTTATGACATTGGAGAGAATATTGTAATACCATAGTTTACCGTGTATAGAGCGCACCCATGTATAATGCGCACATCCTTCTCAGAGTACAAACCTGGGTAAAAAGTTGTTTCCGTGTACAATGCGCATGAAAAATTTCCTAGATGAATCATTCGCTGAAATAACAATTACACGATCAATGACTTTTAATAACTGCATCATAATAATTCAAAACAGCCAGCCGGTACAAATATTTAATTGCAAAAAGCTTGTTTGTCGCGATGCAATTAGACATTAAATAAAGTTTATGACCGTGACATATTATTGTTATTATCAACCAATGTTGAAAACAATTACAGGATTACTGACCATGCCATAAATACACATCCATAAATATGTGTTCTCGGTGTGTATACATGCAAGTTGAAACAATGTTATAACCAGGCAAAACAATTTTTAGTCTGGGTGTATGATATCCGAGTGGGCCATTACATTATCTGACAGAGACATACACATGTTTACTGCGTAACTGTCGGTTAGATCAAAGGGTCTCACCGATCACCCTCAAAACTATTAAATGGGTCTCGTCGACATGTAATGTCGGTCAATTTCAGATGATTATAGAAATAGAATATCCCACTCTACCGTCGTTTAAAATGTGCCTGTACTGTAGTAGTTAGTCCGGGTTGCCAAACTTGCTTAATTATTGACAATTTATAGATTAGCGGATAACAAAACATGGTAAGAAATGCTCATCATTTACTGAAATTCTGCAACAAATACGCAAATGTCTTTTATAATAGATCTACATTTTATTCATTTCTACGTCATCTCTTTCACTGTCGTCTGCGACATTTAAATATCAGATTATGATTGATTGATTGAATGGTGTTTTACGGCACGTCGACACATAAATATGTCATGTTGTGTGAAAAAAATTATGAAGAAATGAAGTTGTTATTAAAAATTAATGTAAATATATAAAGATAAAACTATTTACAAATAAGGGATGATATGGTAGTAAAATAAACTATATAAGTAAATCAAAAAATGCCCGTCAACGGGTATATAAATAAGGAAATATATATAAGAACATATTATAATGATTTATATAGTCTGATTTCTTTCAGGAAATCTAAAACAAGAATAAAATGTATAGTATCAAATAACTCTTTCATAATATGAATGAGTATAACGTGTATGCCCTATCCTGCACCGGGCTAGGACAACAACATCTTGACGAATGGGTCTACTAGAAGAACGCCATTCTCCGATGGATGGTTTAATTTAATGGAGTTTATTGTTAACTATCATATCCAAAGCGGCTTGTCAAGAGTTACATATATATGTGTTAATACAACTTTGTAAATCAGTATAAGGTAATTTGGCATTAGATAAATGTAAACTTAATGCTGCTTTAGCAGCACTATCAGCTCTATCATTACCACGTATTCCTACATGACTTGGAAGCCAGCCGAAAATATTAACATTATCAACTATAAGAGAATTGTACTTTTGTAAAAGCTTGAAACACAACTGGGTTGTCAAGTTTTATATTACCCAGGGCTTGAAGAGATGAAAGGGAATCAGAAAAGATTATAAAATGGTCATCATCAGATTCCTGAATATATTTTAAGGCAAGTTTAGTTGCCTTAATATCAGCTGAAAAGATAGTTGCCTTTTCAGGCAGGCGGCTCTTTATGCTGTGTTTGTGAACAACAGCTCTGCAGCTACCTTATCTCCATTTTTAGAACCATCTATGTATATATGTTGAAAGTTACTGTATTTCAAATTAATTGCATTAAATTTGCTTTGAAAGACAGTAGGGTCTGTACTGGATTTGTTAGTATTACAAAGATCAAAAATAATTGTTGGTGTTTCCAAAGTCCACGGTGGAATTTGTGGTACTTTGTACATGGCAATCAAATTTAGGCCGATTTAATGTCTCTTAATTTTGGTTTAATACGAAGACCAAATGGTCAAATAGCCTTCGGTTTTCGATCAAAAAGAGGTTCATAACTAGGATTAAAAACAGTATCGAAAGTTGGATTTGAAGGGTAAGATTGTAATATAATGGCATATTGAATGGCTAATTTGTCCCGTCTATGATACAGTGATGGTTCATTAGCTTCAACATATAGACATGCGGCTGGTGATGTACGAAAGGCACTTAAGGCGAGTCGTAATCCTTGATTATGTATAGGATCGAGCATCTGCAAGTATGACTTGCTAGTCGATCCATATACTATTGAGACGTATTCCAGCTTGGATCTGGTAAGAGATCTATAAAGTTGTAAAGTACTTTAAGATCTGCTCCCCAATTAGTGTTTGCAACAACTTTAAGTAAATTAAAAGCTTTAAGGCACTTGGCCTTCAAGTATTTAAGTTGTAGTATAAACATTAATTTATGTTCGAAAATAAGACCAAGGCATTTTGTCTCATCCACTGGTAATGGTGACCCATCCAGCGCCAGATAAGGGCTCTCAAGACGCTCACGCAGCCGACAAAAAGCGCACACAATCAGCCTCAGACCCAGACAACTTAAAACCACCCCCACCCGACCAGGTCCGAAGCTCACTGAGACACTGTTGAAGTTGTCTCTCAATAGTGTTCATGTTTTTTGCACGATAACATATAACAAAGTCGTCAACATTTAGAGAGCAATCCACACCAGGATTGATGCAACTATACTGTAAATTCCCATACCAAAAAGAGCGAGAGAGAGTACGCTGCCCCGCGTCACACCCATCTCCCGTCCTCGAATGTCAGAGAGGGTCGAACCCATTCGGACACGAAACCGCCCATCATCTAAGAAATTCTCTATAGAAATTGGTTATCGGCCTCTAAGACCAAGGTCATAAAGATCATTCATGATACCGTACTTTCATGCAGCACCACAAGCCGCCCTCTCCAAGTCAAAAAATACGGCGACTAGATGTTCTTTCTTTACGAAAGGTTCCCTAATAAATGATTCAAATCGAATGAGATTTCTGTTGTGCCTCGTTGACGCCGGAATCTACTTTGATACCATGTTATCAGTTTGTTGGACTCCAGGCACCAAACGAGTCTCTCTATAATCATTCGTTCCATGGTTTTACATATACAACTCGTTAAAGCAATAGGGCGATAATTTATTGGGTCGGTATGATCCTTTCCAGGTCTGGGACTGGTATAACGACTTCTTCCTGCCAATAACCAAACACACCAAGAAGCGCAGAGAGACAGATTCCAGGTAAATGTTTTAATAATTGATAATGGATATCATCAGGACCAGCTGATGTATTCTGAGCCTTTTTAAGGGACTCAGTTGTAAACAGTTTATTGTATTTCTTCTATTTTTTCTACCCGAAATTCAGTTTCTTCTGTTCTTTTAGTTTCTTAGATTTTAGAAAACTTGGTTGACAATTTTCAGAAAAACACTTTGGCAGAAACTTGTTCTAGTTGCATTGCTACGTGATAGAATTGTTAAAACTGGTAATGAAAAAAGAGTCATTATCAGTTTTAACAATACTACATGTATCAATAAGCTGGAAATCACGTAATATCAAGTCAGCTGATATAAATAACAAAACAACAAAACCGAGGCTGAAATGTTCACTCATTTATTGAAATTCTACAACAAATATGCAAACATTTATATAAAAACAGGCTTTATAATAAACTTTATTCATTTCTTTATAGTTGAATTAAGTCAATAAATTACTTGTATAAAGCGAGTAAGTCACGAAAAATAAGTATTATCGGCATTCACAAATGTCTGTCTGTTCATCCCCGATGTTTTTATCGGCGTTTTTCTCCAGTTTGACATCGATTTTCTGCATATAAAATACAAGAAAAAAAGTTTTTTGTATTGTTTCCTTGTATTGTACGAACCACACTCTCGGAAACCGTAATAAAAGGGGGAAAACTGCGTACTATACAAGGTAAAATACGCTATTAAAAGAATCAAAAACGAAATTAAAAACCAAAGCAAATTGCTTTGTGAGCTTTTATAGTGTCAGTTTTGATATTTTGGCAAATCCATGTTTTCTTACCAATAATTTCAATGTGTTTATTTTTGGGGGGCGGGGATGGTGTATGTAGGTAGCTTTTTGTTGGTTTGCCAGATCTGGATTTTGTCAAAACATTTGCAACACAAATCTCGCACAATATAAGCATTATGGAAATATTTTATTTCTAATCTAACATAGATATTTTTGTATTATAATATAATTTTACAAAAGATTGAATATAATTTTTTTTTTACAACTTTCTTAGAAGCAGTTTTTGCAATTTTTTGTGTGGGAAATATTTTAAAACATGTATTTACGATGATACTATTACTATATTTCATTAATAGTAGTAAATAAAATAAAATTGTAGAACGAAAAGATATATAATTATATAGATTTATACAAAACATCAAAAAAGATTGAATTTCGAACAAATACCAGAAATACCCCTGCCCAGATAGCACTTAAAAAAGAAAGAAGAAAAAACAATGATTTGTTTCCTTTTTTATTTCGCTGCTCAGCCTTTGAATGTAAAGTCAAGATCAAGGTAAGATGTGGGGTGGGGCTTGTTATGAAGGGCAAAAGTAGCCCAATGAATGTTTACATGAAGTAACAAAGCAATACCTTCACAAAATTTGATAAAAAGTTATTTTGTCTTTAAAAGTCAATGTTAAGGTCACAGTCGACGCCGTCAATGCTTCCGCAGTAGCTTTGTTTTTCTCTAAATGGTGACTGCAGTGTATTAGGTCGGAATTCAAAACTTGGGTGTGCAAATCCACAAACAGAGGTATGCAAAATAACTTGGTAACACGCGCTAAGAGCACAATTTGCGCCAAGTTGGTGTCTCTTTGGCAATTTACTTTTACAGATAAAAGGTACATTTTAGATCATCTGTCTTCTATAAGTGTATTCAAAACATAACAATATTGAGAAAGAGTTTTCAAGTGTTGTTTAGCTAAAAAAAGAATATACATACATACTTTCTTTTAACCACCCACTCCACCTTGTGATTCTTCAGCAGGTCGTGCATTGTGGTGATATGTTGTGTTCGCATGAGTGACCAGATCTGAAGTCGTGATTGAGTTTAGTTAGGATGTTGTCTTTCTCTAGGTGATCTAGGATATGTTTGCAGATTATATATATAATGTGCTGCAAAAGTTTACAAGAAATGCATGTCAGTAATACTGGTCTGTAGTTTTCTGCGAGATGGACGTCACCTTACTTGTAGACCGGGGCGACGTTTGCATTCTGCCAGTCAGATGGGAGTTTGCCAGAGTCGATGGATTTTTGGTAGATGTTAAGGTAGTGCTGGTGCTAACTGGGAGGCACACTTTGTAAGCATTATATTCGCGATGTTGTCCGGTCCTCTAGCCTTGGTGTGTTTATGTTATTTAGAAGCTTTTCTATGCCGGTTGTAGTAATGTTCAGTTTGGGGATTTTTGTCTTTGGCCTATGTTTGATTTCTGGTAGATTGGTTGAGGTTTCTTCTTTTGTAAAGACGGGGCTGAATTGTTCTACTACACAGGCAATCTTGCCACATATAAAACTCATATGATTCTCATATGATTTTCATATGAAAGGTTTCATATGAGGATCAACAAAAAGGAGCCACACATGATTTTCATATGAAACCTTTCATATGATTTTCCTATGAAATGAGTTTCATATGATTTTCATATAAAATGCATATGATATAAATACGCATTTTCAAGTTGATTGGTTACATTTATATGGATTGCTTTGTACTTGTTTGATTTAACACTTTTAACAATTATCACGTCCAGAAGTATCCTATTTGGTCACTCAGTGATCCAAATCTTGTCTGTTTTTGGTGGTATAATGCTTCCATTCTCATTGATATTTGACACATTATTGCTGTGCACTGTATGATACATCCATTCATGGTTGTTGTATAGGAACTAGAGGAATCTTCTTGATAGCATAAGAGTAAAATTATTCCGTATGCTCGATTTCTCACCCTCATTGGTAGTAGTTCTAAATAACCAATGCTCATTGCTATAAATGGGACATCCTTTTGTGTTTATGAAAAAGAACCAAACAAACTGACTTCATTTATATACATGCATAAAGATCGTGTCTTAAAGGGTAACACGTCAATCTTGACTTATTTCAAAATTCGCGGTGTCTCGTTTTATATATATACGAGTGAAGATTCAAAATTCAGAATTAACGTTTTAAAATATAACCTAAACTGCGTCATCGCTATTACGTTAATATGTTTACCAAAAGGATAAATAAACACTATTTTAAAACAAATTAAGATTATTATTTTTCAATTTACATTTTGAATTTCTAGTTATTGTCAGCAAGCATCTCTGGATCAATAACTCCTCTAGCCTACTCTAGATGTCCTTGATATATCAGGTCTCAAAACCACAGAATGATCTGAAAGAATAACATATAAAATTATTTTAACTTAAGTGCAAGAACAAATAATAGCATGCACAACTAGAACTATCACTGAAGTAGATGAATACCCCCACATTTAAGTCAAACAAAAGGGTCATGTTTCTGTAATAAATTAAGCAATCAACGTGTGATGTAGAGGGACTTCAGCACATCATTTGTAAAGTGTATATGAAGTTTGGAAACAATCCATTGGAAACTGTCTCAGAAATGCAAGAACAAAATAGAAATGTGCTAGAGGACATGGCGTGATTCTTCGAAGCGCCGGTGGTGTGGGGTGGAGGGAGGGCATCAATTGAGATTATAGTACGTGAAATAGTATACATTATTTTGTATAATATATATAAATGAACGGTCAATAATGTTGACTACCGGTATATGACGGCTTATAATAAAGTAATTGAATGGCTTACCATAGTAGAACTATTTGCCTCCAGCGCATGAAACGATCCTGTGAACTATTGCACACGGCCGTAGGTAGCGGGACTTGAAATATCACCAAGGGATCTCTACATTTGGCCTTGGGTAATAGTTCACATGATCTCAGTATAACTCGGGCAAAAATAACCAATGTCACAAATAGTACCTTAAATGATTTAACTCTCAGAACATTATTTTTCAACGATGAAACACCTTAAAAATGAAGAGAAGTATTGTGAATATTTCCAATGATTACACCCACCTAGTATCATGTTGTACTGGATTCCTGTAATAAGTAGTGTGTAATAATCTGTGCCATACTTCCCTTGACATACCACCTCTGTGATTTCAAATTAGTCTGAAACATAGAGACACTTGTAACCTTTCGGCTCTATTATTTATGGTTGGGGTTTTCTAATCCAAACGATTAGTGATGCGGGGTAGATATTAAAGATCACCAATCTCAACAGTATTTTGTCAAACGTTCGTGCACTTAAAAGGCCTTTTATTTTATTTTTATCCTGCCTTTTTAAATGAGCAACACTAGTAGACTTATTTATGTTCACAATGTATTTCTTTCAGATATTACACGCATAGTTTTTCAAAACAATATATAGGGATCATCTGTACAATCTCGACTGTCACAAACACATAACAATGGCTGTATCTTTTTCATTTCCTCATATTTTCTTATTAATCTTTCAATATTTACACTTCATGACAATGATCATGTAACTTTTTCAGTATATAAATGTCAAAAAGGTCAAAATCAAAGCTTATGTCACAGTTTGTTCAGTCATGTTTTAATCTTAACTTTTTCTATAATCTGTTCATGTCTTCACCAAACTAGGCCCTATATTTAAATAGATTAAAACAGGTTCAGCAATAAAAGTGAACTACATTTTATAGCTGTCATTCTTGAATAAGAGATGTTATTGTAAGTGACAAATGCCCCAGAAAAATGTTTTTGTCCTCCAAGTGAAACCTTGACATTTGCGGTACTGGCCTGATTATTGGACACAACACACCTTCTCATTGTGTTAAAGTATGTGTGTGTCAAGTTTAGCGCAATTCCCTTTAGTACTTCCAAAGATTACTGCTACCTACCACGGCATAATAAAAATAACATTTAATGTGAATATCAAGGTCTCAAAGGTTAATTTAAACTTACCTGGTGGCACATTTTTATACTTGGTAAGTTGGTATCCAAACAAGGTTGAATGTATCCAAATATGTTTTATGGGGCACCCTCATCATCCATACTGTACACATTTTCTGAAAGTAAATTTGGTGTCTATCAATACATCAGTCATATGATGTTATTAATTTAGTGTTTTCATATTGGCCCAGTTACATTTTTATTAATTAACTACTTAATATCTCTCTTTATTCCTATGTTTTAAATATCATTTACAGGTACGAAAAACAAGATCTATATGTTCAATATATAATTTTCTGATTCAAATAAAAATTCCCCTGTTACCGCTCAACGGTGCGTGGGAAAATCACACACGAACGTGATAATAGCTATATTTCAACGAAGTCGATGTAACCGAATTTACAAAGGACTATCACAACCTGACTTCTATTGTGATGTGATTTATAAACTTCGTAAGATCACTTTCATACTACCTTTGTTAAACTTGTTAAAAAGTTTATCAAAAGAGGTTATGACCCTATCATTTTGCAACGTACAGCATGCTTGGTGGTGGACCCTTTTACAGTTCGCCACTATGCTTTCCTCTTTAATTGTACGATGACCGGACAGGCTGTGGACCCTATCATGACGCCTACCTAAAGCCCATTGGGACGGTGGCGTTTGATATCCGTCAATGATCTTCCTTGTCGTGCCCTTAATGATTTATTCTCTTGTTGCTCTGGCTTCTGCCAAGTTATTGAGTACCTTCATTGTGACTTTCTAGGCTATTGTTTTTTTTGTATTATATTTACACGAGCATATTATATCATGGAGGGGATTTCTTTATTAACACTGTCCTGTTTTAATTGGATGACAGTAGGGTAAATGTTAGGTAATTATTTTGATTGTCTACATTACATAGGCAAACATCGAAAACCTGCGACGTTTTTTTTTCTAAATGGCCTCCTTAAAGAGAAGAAAGTCTTGGTCATATTGGCCCTGTTGGCTTATCCAATCAGATTGCTTGAATTTTATATTGGCCGAGTTTTGTTCATATTGGTCGAGTTTCTCTCCATATTGGCCTTGTTTTTGTCATATGATGCGTGCAGTTTCCTGCAAACCACGGCAGATATTAAGTAGTTAATTAATAAAAGGATGTTATTAATAAAGTGTTTTCATATTGGCCCAGTTATTGGTCCAAGGACTGTCATATTGGTCCAAGGCCTTGGACCAATAACAGGGCCAATATGGAAACCCTTAATGACATTTTTATTAATTAACTTCTTAATATCTCTCTTTATTCCTATATTTTAAATATCATTTAAAGGTAAGAAATAACAAGAGATATATGTTCAATATAACACTTAATAACACATATCTGATTCAAATAAATCTACCACTGTTAACGCTTGACGGCGCGTGGTAAAATTACACACGAAAGCAGGGTTTGAAATAAACAGTTGCCCCCTTGTCCTGTGCCATGTAGATTCTACTGGGGACAAGTTAATTTTCCAGGGTGACCTGTCCTACGGACAACTAACTTTTATAACCAGAAATGAATTTTACATCTTTAAAACTTTTGACTGTAAAAATGTCAAAACATTGGTGAGCACCTTGTAAATGACAAATACAAACTCTCTTGTTTTCATTGGTGTAATGCAACTGAGGGAATGTAATGTCACTTTCATGATTGAGCTTGTTTTTTGTATCACTTTTACATGAAATGCGGGGACATGTAAATTTGACTGGGGACAAGAAATTGTGTAAGTTACTTGTACTTTTATTATATACCTCTTTACTTATCATTAAAATAGAATACATGTATTAAAAACTACAAATTAAAACAAAATTGTAAAACGTCAAATTAACTGAAAACCACCAACAGGAAAAACATGTACATTACACGCGCATGAAAACATGTACATTACATTGCAACAACTACACCGGTGTTCATTACACATCAAATTCTAGTGAATTTACCAACTGACATAATCTTAAATTAATTAATTAACCCACAATGTTCACAAACAAACATTATGATAGTTCACATTTCATGTTAGAACATCCATTGTTCTTAATGGATTACTAGCTGGGCAATCCCCAACATACCAACCTGACATTTTCCAAAATCTATTTTTAGTAGCCTACTGATAACCTGTAGTGTGATACGGTTTGTTGTATTCCATTGTAAGAAAATGAAGGTACTACATGTATGTATATATTATTGATAGGTATATAATACATATTTAAACTATACCCTATACAGGTACAGTTGTAGATATTAACCTGTTTTCAACAGATAGATTGAGATTACATGCTAAAGCAGTTTCAGTACTTAAAGGCCAAAAACAAATACACTATGTGAGTAAATACACTATGTGCGTGTCCCTTAAGCTTTGATAAAAGGGAAGGTAGGGATTTATTTTTAGAATTTCTGCCGAGTAGCAAAAATGAATTAAGATAAACTGATAATTTTTAATAATAGCTTTGTTTAAAAACAATAACCAATAAATATGTTGGTTAAATTATGTTTTACGTCATTTTCAAGACATTTTAGGCTATACAATAGACTAGTCGATGTTTTGTTGTGAAGACAGACCACCCACTTTTTCCACAGGAGGGATGGGGGTGGGTGGGTGGTGAACCAATACTGTATATTTAAAATTGACACTAAATACTATGAACCAGAAAACATTATTTTAATCTAGCTTTGGAATACGACCGTTATGTCCTTTCTGCCCCAACATGTAACTGGTCCAAGTCCTATACGGAACCAGCTCGGTATTTAATAAGCAAAAAAAACGAATGCATGTACTTACTAAACGTCAGCTTCTGGTGAATTCAAAGAACCTGGGTCTCCAACTCTGTAAAGTGTAGTAATGCTCCAGTTGACAACTCCATTTTACACGGAGTCTTTGACCAACCCACAAAACACAATAGCAAAGGCCCAACATACTGAAAGGAGAAATGTCATGTGAGCTTTTTCAAAAAATAAATATATGCATGTACATTTCTAGTGATATCAAATTACCACACTTAGCATTTTAAACAGGCAATTGTAACGGATGTGACAAAATAGTGTCAAGAAGAACTGAATCAGGCAAATGCCTGTATAAACCTGTCACGGCATTGTTTACAGATTGATTATGTATTAAACAATTTCTCTGAATTTTCAATCTTTTTTCTGGTTGAAAGAGTGGTCAATCAGAAAATGTTGTACACAATTACTCAAGACCTTGCAGAATAAAATATAAACAATGCCGCATTCCTGATGCCGTAATCACCAATTCGGAGAAATAAATTTCCTAAATATGTTACTCGTGTATGTGATGTAATAAATACATGTATTGTGTAGTTAATAATGTATTGGAACAATTGATTTCGATGATTGGTTGTTTTGTATCCGTGACATGTTTATACAATGTAAAATAACAGTAACTTACTAAGTATGACTGAGCAAAAGTCCACCTTACAAACTCAGGGGCGTAGCTACATGTACATAAGAGTAAGCAGTTGCGTACACAAATAAAATAAAAACAAGAGCGGTAAAACGGATGGATGCTCCGTGCATAAAGGTATACATGTCAAATACAATCAAAAGAAACATGTAGGAGCTGACCAGAAAAAAATACATTTGAAGAAGTTTAAAGATCTGTGACTCCGTATTGTCCGATTCTGTGAGTTCCAGAACAATTTTCTTGCTAATATTCGAAAATATTTTACGGCTGCAATTGAGTTGCTTGTGAGGGTCTTTTGACACAAAACATACGAAAAGCTTACAGAATAATAACTACTAGGATGCAAGTAGATGTATTGTTTAGTGCTCTTGTTTCAGCCAAAGGATTTTTCGCATTAACTTGAGCAATATAATTAATACATACATAATTATATATAATAAGAACTTGCATTCATAGTGGTTAGGTAAATACTAAATAATTAAAATACCTTATTTATGAAAATCGGTGGAGAAAGACATATTTAAAAGAAAAATATTTTTTTGGTGGGGCTTTTACCATGTAAATTCATGAAATTCCTTGTTGCTGGGACAGCAGAAAATTAAGAAACCTAAAATAACTTCAGTTAGCCTCAATATATTTATCCAACACAATGAACCCATTTTTACGGATACAAATTCTAAAAAACAAACAAACAAAAAAAACGTTCGATCTAAATTTTGATCTCAATCGAATTCGAAAAGGTGTTTTTAGGGGTGTAGCTGTGCCTAAATCAGTGTGTAGGCACAAGGTCTAGGTGGGTCCGGGGGCATGCTCCCCCGTAATCTTATTGTTAGAAGGAAGGCAAATCCTGCATTCTGGCGGTATTTTAGGCAGCAAACAAAATGTTTTTAACCCCTGATTTCAAGCTTTTTCAATCTACGATTTCGCAACAAAAAAATCGGAACAGAACAAAATAACATATATTAATATGAATACTTGCTTTCTGAAAATCTTTCGAAATTTTGCACAATCATGATGTTTTGGTTCCAAAAGACCGCGAGCGAAAACAGTTCGCTTTTATTTTTTGAAAATACCATGAGTAAAAATTGGTGCGCGCTGACCATACCCCTCCACCCCTACCCCACTCAGTTTTTATTGCATTTTTGGCATTTTTTGTTTTTTGTTTTCTGGGGAAAGTGTGTAGGCACGTGCCTACAGTGCTTATAGGCAGCCACGCCACTGTTCATTTACCACTAAAAATGTTTGTTTTGCTGATATACATTTAGGTAGGCCTACTAGTTAAACTTTATCTTAAAAGTCCAAAACACATTTTGCTGAAACAAACGCCCTGAACAAATGTTTGTGGTCACAGACAACCATTGATTTTCCCATAGGCCTCCATTATAGCCTTTAGGGCTACCCTGATTTCCCTATATCTCGTAGCCATATATGGCACCACTTGCCTGTAACGTGCACCTAAGTGCCATGCAATGAGGAACTTTTTTTTGTAGCTAATCTTATGAAAAGTTAGTCGTTTCTGGCTTCGAAGTGACACAGCCTCAGTTTTGCAGTTTTTTCCCCGCCAAATGCCATTAATTTATTTATGTTTGAATTATAAAGTTGTTTTAGTTCAGTCATTATTTTTATCCAATCCATGACTTCACATTGGTAAACATTAGTCTCGGATTCCCTAGACTTTTTTTTGACCAGTCTGTTTTTATTTAGTAGACCCGCATACTGATGTTTCAAAAGCAGGCAGCAGCAAACGAAAATACGGACCAATTGGACTCACACCACTATTATCTCCGTTAAATACTCGTGCCCTATAGATAAATTAGGAAGATAAAAAAAACAAGTTCGCTTTTCTACATTTTACAGGATACATTGATTTATCTTTACCAGGTTCTAAATCTATAGCATTTTAGGAAGAGATCACTGAAAAATGCATGTTGATATAAGATTTCTAGCTAATTCTGCCTAATTTTACACATCATGGGTCTAATCACCACGGGGTTGTATGTTTGTCTAAATGTTGATAGGTGTCACGCAAAAATGAAATTAAAAAAGGTCAATCTGGTAAATATTTGCTAAATGTGTTTTAAATTGCAGATATTGGATCAATGAAGAATATAAGCATAAATACATGTTGTAAAGTCTGTTTATCTCTATGCCACGAACATAAACATTACAATGGAACCCTATGGAAAATTAATTGTGGTGTGAGACGTTAAGTAAGAGCTGCAGAATGGGTATATTTTATTCGTTATTCTTAAGGCATTGCGCATTAGAGCTGCAGAATGATATTTTCATCCGTCATCTCTAAGGTATTGCACTTTAGAGCTGCAGAAAGGGTATCTTTCATCCTTGAGTGCTAAAACATTGCGCTATAGAGCTGCAGAACAGGTATATTTCATCATTCATTTCTAATGCCTTACAATTTAGAGCTTCAGAATGGAAATTTTCATCATTCATCTCTAAGCCCTTGCGCTTTAGAGCTGCAGAACGGGTATCATACATCCATCACCTCTAAGCATTGTTCGTGCATCTGTGAACGTTTCAGACATGTTTCGATACAGCTAACACGGTTATTCAGAAATCCGGTCTGCGTATGTATAGTTACTTCAAGCTTCATATTTCAGGAATTACCTGAAATTTTACTTTATACCATGTTTAAATAAAAAATAATTATATTTTCAAAACCAATACAGGTATAAGCATAACTTTAGCTTTATTTTACAGCTATTGGCTTGTAAAACAAATACACGTATCAATGAAGACAGACTACTTTGAAACAAATGTCAAAATTAAAGCAAAATTAAAGCGAGACACTGATACTTTTCCTGGAAAATCAAAATTATGACGGGTAACCCTTAATTTGATTTTATTATTTTCAGCATTTTTCTCAATATAATTATTTCTTAAAGATCATTTTTATGCTATATTCAGAAGTAGAAATGCCTTTTCATGTATATTTGAAAGTTTCAGACAAAGCTTAGCATAAATGACCAGGAAAATGCAAATCCGTAACACTACTGTAGATTTTCAAAATGGTAAAGGTACTCGGGCTGATTTTCGACCAATACCCTAGGTCACTAAAACTTGAATAATTTTCAACATGTAATTGATTTATATACATTTTCAATGATTATTGAGGTGATCAATTAGAAAACGAATTCACCTTAAGGACTCACATCACTATTATCTCCCTTGAATACACTTGCCCTACAGATGAAGGAGGTAGATTAAAAAAACAAGTTCGCTTTTCTACATTTTACAGAATACATTGATTTATCTTTACCAGGTTCTAAATCTACAACATTTTAGGAAGAGATCACTGAAAAACGTATGTTGATAGAATTTTTCTAGCTAATTTTGTCTCATTTTACACATCATGTGTCTAATCACCACGGGGTTGTATTTTTGTCTACATTTTGATAGGTGTCACGCAAACATGAAATTAAAAAAAGTTCAATCTCGTAAATATTTGTTAAATCTGTTTTAAATTGCAGATATTGGATCAGTCAAGAATTTAAGCATAATTACATGTTGTAAAATCTGTTTATCTTTATGCCACGAACAGGAACATTACAATGGGACTCTATGGGAAATTAGGCCCTGTCCCAATTTGAGTAAACTGATTTTTTCACTTATTTTGCTCTTAGTAATGGGTTTTAAACCAGTCTATTTTCACGGCTACCATTACATAAAGACGTTTTTCATTGGACTAGAGGTCGAGCACGTCTTAACGAACCAAATGAATGAAAAGGACCGCATGGCAACTAATTTGTACCATGCATTGCCGGCCCGAAATATTATCATCCGTTTTCGCGAACGTTTGTTTGTATTTACAATACGTCTCGCACCACCATTAATTTTCGGCCCTGTCCCAATTTGAGTAAACTGATTTTGAGACTTTTTTTGACCGCCTTATAGAGCCGTGTCCACATTTTAAAAGTTGTTATAATGTGACACAAGGAAGGTATATTCCGGGGAAATGGTATCCTTTGGGGACAAATACATAGCAAAAGGAGCTTGGATTGCTTTTTGGGGTAAAGTATCAAGTTTTTGGAAATGTGGACACAGATCATGTTGTTGCAATAGGCATTGCCTGTTTTTGAAATCTGGACACGTAACATGATGATGAATTGCGATGTTTTGGCCGTTTTTGAAATCTGGTCATGCACTTTCACTGTTGCAAAATAGGAAGGGAGTGAAAAGGAATTTATCCCAATTTAAATTAATATTAATTTTGATTGGTCACTGACATTTTCACAAGAAATTGGAGGGAATGAATACCATAAAACCCTCAAATTAGCACAGACGTTTCGACAACAAAAAGATGGGAATGAAAAACATCAAACCCTTAAATTAACACAGACGTTTCAACAAAAAACTGAAAGGAATGAATAACGGAAATATAGCTCTTTTTGTTGAATGCTGCAAGTTCTGAAGAGAATAAAAACATATGTATCCATTTACAGCTATTAAGTCAATGTTGCAAGTTTAGAAGGGAATGTAAACAAGGTGTGGGATCACGTGGTTTCAAAATCACGTCACCGATGGAAAAACAACCCGCTTCGCAGTAAGATTTTCTTTATATTTTCCTTATTACTTCATGCATTTTTCAGCCTAAAGTATCGGGAATTTTCTGCACTTTATTCCGTAACTTGATTGTAGAAGAATGTTCCACAGATTTTTTGTTTAAGCCGCCATCAATTCCGAAATGTAGTTTTTCGAGTCGGTCTCGTACACTGGAATGAAGAGGTTTTCATGATATTCGTCATAAAATGTACTCATTTGCATCAGTTTATTATGTATTTCGCTGTAAATAAGTTAATCGTTACATTCATTTCAAAAATGTTTCAACTACTTTTTATTGTTCATGTGTTGTATTACGCAGTTTATTATGATTGTGTGATATACATATTGTTTAATACATCCAGTACACTGAAATGAAAAACTTTAACTCCAAATGAATTTGTTTTCTTTTTGACTTTACATTAATTGTGTCGGATGCATTCAACACTGCATAATTACACAAATACGTCGAACTTCAAATATTTTTATTATAAGAACATTTGAGACATACAATTCTTCATTGAAAGTCTAAATGACGTTTTTTTCTGATCTTTTCTGGTGACAAACACTGCGCATGTACATACTGATAGGCATCCCTGGCACCTAACCGGCGTTTATGTAAGGTAAGCAACCTCTGATAAGAAGCCGAGGGGACATACCCACAACGACCACACCTAAACTATTGTCTAGAGGAGCAATTTATTTAAGGTTTTAGTGGGCGAGTCACAGTCGTCAAATGGATTAAAACGCTCGTTTTATGAGAAAACTTGCAGTAGGTCACACATTTCTGCGGTCAGTGGTTTCACCAAGGTGCTGTTTGGTGCCAGTACATGGGCTGATGAGCAACTGGGGTCCTCTCGACCAATAAAGGTTGCCGCCATATATAGCTTATTACTCGTTAGGAATAACGTAAAACGGAGAAAAAAATCAGTCGAGATAAAACGCTTGACAATTTCTTTTTATTCAGTGAACGATTTTATTCTGCAATATTTATTTCTAACATATTACATTGTGTCTTATGGGAATTGCTGTCATGGAAAAAGAAGTACATACATTCCGAGCATACGCATCGTCATGATTATCAGAACTCCTGGACAATTAATAAATATTAGAATATTTAGACAAATGCAAGTTTCAGTTTTGAATACTTCAAAATGTCCAGCTTCTAACAAAATCTTGTTGAAAACAATTTACTTTCATAACGTCTTTATCATTTAAAAACTAAGAGACCGTATTTGAGTGGCATTTTATTACTACTAATAGTCTAAGTCTAGTATTTTCTTTTAGATTTCATCCGGATTCTTTCTCTAGTATCCAATGTATGGTGACTGTAACATTTCAAAAAGCATGTTTAATTCTTCATGATATCGTTGCCATACATTGTATGTCTTTGACGTGGTGTTTATCTACACAATAGGAATCACCTCCACTATCCTACCCGAATCCTCATGTTGGTACTCTATATGAACTACCACTGGCACCTGAAATGATCAGTAATGCATAAACAATATACACCGTAAAACAAAAGCACAAGTGTACGATATCCCTTTTCACGTAGCCAGTGTTCGAGATCATTTTCGAAATTGCATAATTATTTTCACTGTAGTGCATGTAACTTTTAAATTATTGTAGATATGACTTTTGTGTTTATAAAGCAAATTTGCGGGACTAGAACTGATGAAAATGAGTCCATTTTAAGACGAAAATCATGAAACATCTTCATTCCAGTGTACGAGACCGACTCAAAAAATTACCTTTCGGAATTGGTGGAGGCTTAAACAAAAAATATGTGGAGCATTCATCTACAATCAAAGTTACGGAATAAAGTGAAGAAAATTCCGGATACTTTAGGCTATATAACATGAAAATGCGTGAAGTAATAAGGAAAATATAAAGAAAATCTTACTTTGAAACGGGTTGTTTTGCCATCGGTGACGTCATTTTGAAACTACGTGATCCCCCACCTAGGAAAAAATAATATAAATTATCTCAATTTAAACGTTATTCTATCAAGGTTCCAGTATCTGAAGGGAATGAAAACTTTTTTATACGGAAATATAGCTCTTTTTGTAGTTATAAGGGAATATCAGAACACACCACAGTAGTAAACGTGCCATGAATAACCAATTAAAACCACTGTTGCATAATTCTGACTGGTTTACAACGGATTTTACCTCCATGTTGTCTGCTAAGATGGCCGCGTCAGAGAAATAGGAAAAAATGCAGTTGTCAACATAAATTGCGTATTTCGAACATAAAACGATCCTTTTATTGACGCAGTAACACTAAACTTGTATTAGTGTTACATGTTTTATGTTTCGTCTCCTCCAGAATCACCGACTTTTTCCAGAATGATCGATCGATTTTGAACATATTTGTTTTTTAAAAGGGTCAATTTCGGAAAATGGTCTTGGTATAAAAACGGTTAAACATGGCAATAAAATCATTTTTTGATATTTTGTTAACATGTGGACACACCGCCTTTTATGAATGTGTCCACGTTTTCAATATTAAGTAGCAAAAACATAAAAAAAAGACTTTAAAAAAAGTCTCAAAATCAGTTTACTCAAATTGGGACAGGACCGAATAGTTACTGTGTCAAGTGTAGTTAGGAAGGTAAACACAATACTTACTTCTATAAAAGTGATAAAGATGTATCCTTGTGAAAAAGCATGTGAAATAACAGTCTGACTTGTTGACGGCTGCATTCTGTTTTATCGTCGACGGTTGTTCTGCACGCGCCGTTATGATCGCGTCACAATCTGACTTGATGACGTCAAACTGGAAATTGTAGATAATAAGGAGCGTAGCAACCATGGACAGCAGGGTGGGGTGGGGGCATCAGATTAGGCCTACTCCCTAAATAAGTGACCGTGAAGAACATAAAATGTAATATGAACTGAGGTAAAAACCTTGAGGCGAGCACAGAAAATGTGAAAGTAAATTTTAAACGGATAAAACTCAATGAAAGAACAATACAAATAACTTGTCAATATATATGTAAATTGGGCCCCCTATGGTAATTTGGATTTCGCTTCGCTCACTCCAAATTACCATAGGGTTTCCCAATTTACATATATATGTATACACAATAATCAGCATGAAATGATGATTTTTGCTCGCCTCTGATTACAACAGAAACACCCAAAATACATATATATATATAAGTAAATCACCATGAAATGGTGATTTTACTTGATTTATTAAAACTTTTTTAAAATAGGGGTAGTGAAGATTGCAAGTTTATTTTTTTTATAAATTATCAAAATTACACCCAACACGAATATAATAAACTATGAATTTTTACTAGAAAATCATACAGTTTGATTTGTTCGCATTAAATCTCTATATGGCTTTACTACTTCCCAGTATCTATGTCTTAATCTAACTATATGAGCACCACAACCAACACAAATTTGATATTTTGCACTTGTACCTTTTTCACATTTTAGACACGGTAAAACTTTACTTTGCTTTAATCTGAATTTATGTAAACTGCAGTAGTTTGAATCTTTTGTTGGTTTATTTTTACAAGGTTCGTGATCTCCAACTTTGAGAAATTGGCAAATGTTTTCAATTTTCTTAGTGTTTTCCATTTTCTTTTTCTTGTTATAATAAATATTTTTTTATTTTAAGAAAAAAAAATAATATGATATATATTACAAAAATGAGTACCGAAGACGTTCACTACATTTTACAATTACACCGGGAAGGAGTAATTAATAATGATCAGCTTAGAAAGGGGCTAGATGCTCTTAAAGAAGTTTCAAAGGAAACTCCAAAAGAGGTTAAATTCAAACATTAGAAAATTTACTCAAAAAACGACGTGCTAAAAAACAACGTAAACGAGAAAAGCAAAAATATGATAAATTACAAGAAAATGTTATAAATGAACAAAAGCAGAAATATGCTAAATTACGAGACAATGTTATAAATGAACTGAAAGATTTTAATGATAGAAAATCTAAAGAAAGTATTTCAGAATTAAAACTGGTTGACAAGCCAATGTGCGGCTATTTTAAAGCATACGAAATATCTGCCCAAAAATATAAAGACCCTCAGAAACTATTCCATGATAAAAAATCTATTATCACGAAACAAATAACCAAAGAGCTGACAAAGATGAATGGATTAAAGTTTCAATTAGGTCTTACTGTAAATTTATTCAAAGATGATGGTGCTACAAACAAATACACCACAGCAGTATTACACAGTGAACAGAATGCAATTTTATCCTCTGAAAAAATAGATGAGTTGTATGATTTATCATCTGCTTATATACAAGAAAGCCTTGAAAGATTTACAAACAAAGCATCTGGATTGGAGATTGATTACTGTGTTATGTTTTATTTAAATCTTGCAAAGTATGAGCCTCTAAAAGGTTCTTCATATATTCCTTTGCATAAAGCAGTATCTGATAAGAAAGCAATTATAAATGTTATCAATAAAGATAATAGGTGCTTGGAAGTGTCATTGATTTCTGCTCTCCGACCTAATAAAAATAATCCAATCAAGATGTCTAGTTACAACAAATACATGGGTGAGTTGAATATGGATGGTATTGATTTTCCAACTCCGGTTTCACAAATAAGTAAAGTAGAAAAACAAAACAATCTTGCCATTAATGTTTACGGATATACAGTATCAGAAAAAAATAAAAAGGTATCTGTTTTTCCATATAAAATATCAGAGCAGCCGAAGGACATAGAAAGAATTAATTTGATGTTAATCTCTGAAGACGCTGAGGTTGAAGAAGAGAATGAAGATGATCCAAACAATGAAGAAGGAATCATAGATGATAATTACAAAGAAGTTAAAATAACAAAATATTATTACTGCTGGATTAAAAATCTGAATAAATTACTTTACAACCAAAACAAACATCATGGTACAACTTACTTTTGTGATCGTTGTCTTCATGGCTATTCTGGAATAAAACTACTCACCAAACACAAAGAAAATTGTGATGGTATTAATAAAAACTCTTGCCGAATAGAAATGCCAAAAAAAGGCACAAACATCCAATTTAAAAATCATCAAAATCAAATGCCTGTGCCCTATGCAATATATGCTGATTTTGAAAGTATAGTCAAACCAGAATCAATTAAATTTGGAAAGAAATCTGAAATCACAAGTGTGCACGAAGCTTGTGGATTTGGATATCAAGTTGTCAGATATGATGGTAAAACAGAAGAACCTGTTATTTACAGAGGTGAAGATACTGTTGAAAAGTTTTTAAATCATTTGGAACGTGAAAAGAGCAAGATCAATAATATATTTGCTCACCCGAAACCATTAATCATGACACAGCAGAATGAAATAGATTATGAAAAAGCAACACACTGTTGGATATGCGAGAATATAATAGATAATGATAAGAACTGCAAAGTAAAAGATCATTGTCATTTCACAGGAAGATTCAGAGGCGCTGCACATAAAAACTGTAACCTGAGATTAAAAATAAAACCAGGCAAAACAACTATTCCTGTTATATTTCACAACCTCAAAGGATATGATAGTCATCTAATCATGCAAAAAATACATAAAATGACAGGTAATATTACCTGCATCCCAAACAATGCTGAAAAGTATATATCATTCAGCGCTGGCCAACTTAGATTTTTAGACAGTTTCCAATTTATGGGTACTTCTCTGGCACAATTGGTTGATGCAACAGGTGCACATGATTTTAAAATTACTAAAGATCAATTCAAGCAAGCAAATTTACCTATGCGAAAAGCTATTTATCCGGATGGTTATATAGGCAGCATGGAAACAGAATTACCACCCATAGAAAAGTTGTACAAGAGTTTTCTTGCTGAAGGTATGAAAGACAAAGAAGATACCTTTAAAGATTACTATGAGTATCTTCAAACCGTATGGAAAGAGTTTAACTGTAAAAATCTCCAAGATTATTACAAGCTATCTTTTGAGCCCGCATTTTTACGAAAAGGTGTTTATCCGTATGAGTATATGGACAGCATGGAAAAATTTAATGAAACTGAATTACCGCCAATAGAAAAGTTTTACAGTAGTTTATCAGATGAAAGTATAACCCCAAAAGATTATGAACATGCTCAACAAATGTGGAAAAGGTTCCACTGTAAAACCCTTGGAGATTATCATGATTTATATTTGAAAGCTGATGCAACTTTGCTGGCGGATGTGTTTCAAACTTTTAGAAGAACATGTATGAATTCATACAAACTTGATGCTTTGCATTATTATACAGCACCAGGATTATCTTGGGATGCCTTACTTAAATTTTCAAAAATAGAATTAGAACTTTTGACAGACATCGACAAACACTTATTCATAGAAAAAGGACTGCGAGGTGGGATTAGTATGGTATCAAAACGATATGCCAAAGCAAATAATCCATACATGGATAGTTATAATCCTGATGATGAAAATAACTTCTTAATGTATTTTGATGCAAATAATCTTTATGGATGGGCAATGAGTCAGCCACTTCCATTTTCTGGATTTGTTTGGAAAAATAAAAACAAGAGAGGCTGGTATAACAAACCAAAACCGGGCAGAGGACAAATGCTTGAAGTTGATTTGGAATATCCGAAAAAACTTCATGAGTCTCATAATGACTATCCACTTGCGCCAGAGAAGCTAGTAGTAAAAAAAGAATGGCTGTCTGCTTACCAAACAGAGTTGCTAGAAAATAACATTATGACAGAGCAACTAGTTCCGAATCTTATGGATAAGAAAAAGTATGTGATACATCATAAAAATTTAGAGTTGTATTTATCTTTGGGCATGAAGCTAAAGAAAATACACAGAGTAATGGAATTTAATGAAAAGCCGTGGATGGAATCATACATAAATTTGAATACAGAACTTAGAAAAGATGCTAAATCACCATTTGAAAAAGATTTTTACAAACTTATGAACAACTCTGTGTTTGGCAAGACAATGGAAAATCTACGTAAGCGAACTGATATAAAATTAGTCAGAACTGATGGATCTGAAAATGAGAAGATAAGAAAAATAATAGCTAAGACTAACTTTAACAGGCGCATAAAATTCTCAGATGATTTATCAGCAGGGCATGTACACAAAACAAAATTAACATTAAACAAACCAATTTATGTTGGAATGTCAGTATTAGATTTATCAAAACATATGATGTATGATTGGTATTATAATATACTGAAAAAAAGATATGGAAGCGATTGTACTTTATTATACACAGATACTGACAGCTTGCTCGTAGATATAAAAACAGAAGATGCATACAAAGATATGGATGAAATGAAAGATGAATATGATCTAAGTGAATATCCTAAAGATCATCCAATGCATGATGATACAAATAAAAAAGTATTAGGTAAAATGAAAGAGGAATGTAATGGCATCCCTATAGCTGAGTATATTGGATTGAGACCTAAGTTATATTCTATTCTGCGAGCTGATGAAAAGCTCATTAAAAAAGCAAAGGGTGTAAAAAAATACGTAATCGGCAAACACATCAACTTTGAAAACTACAAAGATGCATTATTCAACAAGAAAAAATACACCCATGAAATGAATATGATACGATCAATAAAGCATCAAATATACGGCATAACAGTAAACAAAGTTACATTATCACCATTTTACTCAAAAAGATACATCCGAGAAGATGGAATTACAACTGATGCACATGGTTTCTATAAAAACTTATGAATTTGGGTATCAGCAGGAACAATAAGTAATTCTTCTTTAACAAATCCTCTCTGTGGCGCTGGTGCTTTCAAATAATAAACTCTTATACCTTGCGTCACCATATAACTTTTAATCTTGTGAATATCTACACTCCACATTGGATCAGTTGCTCTGCGTCTTCCACCTTCTTGTTCCCCGGGTTGATATAAATATCTTACACTTGCATTCATACAGATAGGATCATCTTTTAATATTCTTGTTTCAACAGGAGGAGGCTTTTTTGTCTCCGCATTTATGGCTTTAACAACTTCTGGTAATCTCTTTACCCATTCTCTATTACGTTTTTGCGAATCTATTTCCTTAGCATACTGATAGCCAAACAATCTTTCAGCTAATGTTCTGTTAAATCTTTCCACTAAAGCTTGGTCTCTGTGTATTTCTGTTCTGCCTCGTCTGATATTTACTTTGTGTTTGACCATTAATTGCGATACTGCACCCATAAATGCTCTGCCTGGATCCACTTGTTATAATTTTGGATATTTTAAATGTCGACTGTATATATTTTCAAATGCTTTGGCAACTTCTTTGCTATCCTTGGAAGTCAGTGGCTCTGCTTCTTTGTATCTGCTCGCAATATCAACCACAGTCAACGCATATTTATAAGGCTTGCGTCCACGACCAAAGCCAAAAGTATCATGCGGTAAAAATAACAAATCAGCTTGGTGCACTCCATTCTTAGCAGAAACATCAAACCTAGGTCTAACTATTTTCTTTGGCGCAGGTAAATAAATCTGCCACACAGCTTGTTTCTTTAAAAATTCTAATGCCTTTTTTTCACTAACACCAGCCTCTTTTTCTAATTTTTTAACTGCTGTGTAACCTCTCCAAAATCCTTTTGGGCTGTAATAAATCTTTTCCATTTTTTTCTACTAAAGATTAAACTTTATATAACTATAAAGAAAAAATGGATATCACAACTGCACAATTCGATGAACTGCTCGAAGAGCAATATCAAAATAGCACAAAGAAATGGACAGACTTGGAAATAAATCAAATATATACTATTACAGATACGAAAATAGTAGAAACTGAATATGGTCCATCCATGGTATTGACATTATTAGACAACGGTGAAGTATGGGCGCCTGGTCATCTCAAAGATAAATTAGAGAAGAGTGCTAAACCACCATATTATATGCGACCACTTGGATTGAAACCATGTAAAAACAACAAAAAAAATAAGTATCATGCATATGACTTAGTCTTTTCAAAGGTTATTTCAAAGTAAACATATTTAGTTATTCCAAATCTAAAGTAATTATAGTTTTAAACTATTTTTTTTATGAAATCAATTTATACGCCACAAATCCAGTTGCAGCCATGCCCACCACAATAAACGTAATCTCTCTATTCTGTTGATCAGGAGATGGTGTATAAAAATCACTCAACTTGGGCTCTGGTTCCAAAAGCAAATGTTTACCAGTTGTGTAATAATACTGTTTCATATCCTGATCCACATCATCAAAAGTCTGCTCTGCATGATGTTCTTTTTGCAGTTACTTATTAATAAAATCTAATCTCTCTGTTTTTTTTTTATTCCACTCCGCTTGTGCTGCGTTTAATTGTTCCACTGCTTTGTCATGCCTTTGTCTTTCCTCATCTGAATGACTTCCCATTTTTGAAAAGAAATAATTTGAACCGCTAAACGCCAATGCATTTGTTAATGCGCCACCTATCATCATTGCTACTGCACTTGCCATTTTTTTATATATATATTTTTAAAATTATTTCATAATATCCGCAGGAATAATACCTTGCTTAATCAGCATATCCTTTGTAGCCATTGCTAACATTATATCCACAGACAGCATCCCAAAATCTGTTATATTAAAATCCACTTTAGGGGCTGGTCTTTTTAGTAGTTTTCTGCCAATCTCAGAATATCCAACAGTTAGAAGTGTTTCCACTCCAACATGATACATCATATTTACAATTTGTTTTCCGTCAATACTTGCTGCCATTTTTTTTATATGATTATTTTTTTAAAATAAATTATTAAAAATCAAACGGGTCTTTTGGTGCAACATAAACAGATTGCACAGCTACAGGTTGCGTAGCAGATTTTTTGTTATAAATATACAAACCCAACCCAGCAATGCCTAATAAAACCAGACACGGTGGAATATAATTGTTGTATACGTTCATTTTGATTTTTTTTGGTTCTTATACACCTATTGTTATTTTTGTTATTTCATCTTGCTTTGCAGCATTTTGATTTGTAGCATCTTGAAGCAAACGCTTTGCCTTTCTTGCCGCTGCTCCTTTTTTTCCAGCTTCTATTTTTTTGGATTTTTTACTTTTTGTTGTTCAACAGGTTGTGTAACAACAGGTATAACTTCACTCTCTTGATTCTCCATTTATATTATCTATATTTTTATTTTTATTAAAATCAATATGTCTGACAGTTGTCAGTATTGCTGTAAATGGTGCTAAGCACATTCCATACCTGTAATACAACTCACAACAAGCACTTGTCAAAGCATGATTAATAAATGGGTCTTCCTCCAAATCTTCTATCAGTTTTGGTGGATTGGTTACATTAAAATATTTTGATACTCCCATCACATACAAGTTAATAAAAGAATTGCCTAAAGTCTTAGTCATGCTTGCCCCAAGCCTTGCTTCATATCTGCAGTAAAGTTTGTTAATTTCATCCGGGGGCATGCTATCTATATTTGTGAGTTGTATGTCTTTACCCAAATATTGACGACTACCACCGCCAGCCACTATGGCTGATAATCTTTCTTTTTTTGTTTCTTGTTGCTTTGATTCATCTGGTTCCGTCTGTTCCGATATATTTTGTAATAGTTCTTCCGCATTCATTTTTATATTAGTAATTTTATTTTTTATCTTGAAATAAATATAAAATACAAAACAACTAGCTGCGATATTCATGCAAGTAGTAATTGTTAGTATTGTTAATAGCATTGTTATTAATATTGCTATTTTTTTATTAGCATTGTTAATTTGCTGCAAGCATTGCTATTTACATTGCTACTTTGCTATGAGCAATGCTATAAGCATTACTATATTTTCTGATATTTTCATTATATTTTTATGTCAGTATTGCTATTAACATTGCTACTTTGCTGTTTGTATTACTATTAGCAACAAAGCAATGCTGTTAAAAAAAAGAATTGCTGGTAGAAATTATTCAACCCAATAACCAGTTGGTTGGTCAGTCCTCAATATCAACTTCGAATATTTAGTCTTTGCTAAAGCTTTTCTTATTCTGATTCTCTCCTCCAACGTCGGAATAACATCATTTTCTCTCAAACAATTTTCATAACTATCTCTGTCCTTGGTGTAAAATATACACAACCATTTTGCTGGTCTCTCAAATCTTTCAATACAGAATTATATCTCTGTGAAATGACCCACACTGATTGTTTAGCGTGACGACCAGAGAATGCCAACTCTGATAACATATCTTTTTTCTTTGTTAATTCTTTTGTGGCTGAGCAATCGTCAATAATGTATAATGTGGGCTGGCCAGCATATTGTTTGAAAAAGAAACGCAACAGTTCTTGTAACATTTCTTTACCGTTGCTCACGGGATTGACAATTTTTTTTTTTTTTATCTTTTGGGTTTTTCACATCACCTATCCAGGATCTATTTTTATAAGCCTCGTTCCACTCTATGGTTGGACACAATATAATTATATGTTTAAAAACTCCAACATACTCTTGTTCAAGTACGTCAAGAACAAACTCTGTTTTACCACAGCCTGTCTGACCACAAATAATGGCACTGTGTGGATATTTAGGATATTTTTGTTGCAAACTAGTATCCTGCTTTTTTGAATCTTCCATCTTCGATTTGCGCATCTTGTATTATATATATATATAAATATTTAAAGGTTGATCTGCATCTGCTTTTTTATTTATTAATATCGTTATGCCTTCACTGCCGTTTTCTATTCTTCTTCCACTGCCGTGTAATAAATTGTCATCACATGTTTTAAGGTCAAGCCACAAAGCATATGATTTTGTCAAATAGGTCTCAAGAGAAACACTGGTAAAGTTTAAGTCCCTCGCTGCTATTTCTGTCTCTTTGTTTCTTTTTGAGGTTAAGGCAAAATATTTGTTGATTTCATCCCAATGTTGATATGCCCTCATGCCCTGACTATACAACTGATTTGGTACTCCCTCTATTGTCATTTCAACCTTTTCAATCTTTGGGTTGTAATAGGTTTCTGTGCTTGTTCTTTCTGGGTCTTCAAACAACATTAAAATACCTTTCATGCTCCGTGCTGGTACATTAATGTTGATGTTCCAAAGAGTATCAGATTTGTTTGCTATTATTTTTCTATGTCGCAAGATACGATCATACATAAATGACATCTTACCATTGATTTGCTGTCTTATTTGTCTGGCTAATTCAACATCACTAACCGTATCAAATTCCAAGCAGATATTTTTTATTATATAAGATGCATCAGCATCACTGCTCATGATAACTTTGTTATAATCGTTAAACGTTAATTCATATTCTAACCTATCACCAAGCCCTGCTTGATAAAATTGCATATGACTTTCTAACATTTCAAAGTCCAGTGGAATACAAAATCTATTTCCATAAGCTGCTGCTATGGCTTCATCTCCGGTGTCTGAGGAAGCATCTCCCGCACCAACTCTATGTTTTAGCATGTTTGATTTACCAATACCTTGGTAAGCTATGTTTACTCGTTCGGTAGGGCTTTTCCATAAATCTACATAACAATGATATATATCACTGTCATCTATTGACATGACTTCATTGCCACTTATTCTTATTGTCATTTTTTTCACAATTGTTCTAACCAAATTTTGAAATAGAGTAGCGTTGGCGTCTGTTCTGCTTTTAAGTTCTATTTCAAAGGCAAGACGAGCAGTACGAGGAACTATCACATAATTAGTACTTAAATTGGGAAATCTCACAAGCAGTTGCTGGTTTTGGTCTATTGTTGATGGATTATTAGTTATTACTACACTTGTGCGAATGCCCTTGGCACCATGAGGCTCTCTTAGTTTTCTATGAGGGCTGAGTTTGTTTCCGTAAGCCGACATTGTTTTTATTTTTTAAATGTATTTTTTAAAATTAAATAAAATAAACAATGGCTGAAGGAGGATTTGAAAATCCTACGTTCGATCCAGATGTTGAAGATGAAGATGCCTGGAAGGAATTATTTGAAGACGAACCAGAATTTATACAACCTGGCTCAGAATTTCAGAGACAAATTGTAAATGAAAATACCCATATTGATCAGCTTGAAGGAGAAGATAAACAAAAGAACAACTAACACAAAAAAGGTTGTTAGTAGATCAATTTTTTACAGAAGTTAATGCTGAGATCAGCGGAATTGATTATAAAGATGATTTTAAAATGGTTAATGACGAAAACGGTAGAACAATGTTATATGCAGTTCAGTTGGGAACAGATGATGTTCCACTTACCTATTATAAGGGAAATAATCCAAACGAACCAATCAAGTTTTATAAGCTGGACACTTTAGTTAAAAAATATGGCATTGACTTCGTAAAAAATAATTTAAACATTTATGATTATTTAGTTCCACGTGAAAGAAAGGCTCAGGGTAGGGCAGAATTAGCATCCTTTGCAAAAATAAAAAATACCCTCACAAAAGAAGGAGAAAATATACAAATGCAAACTTTTTCAACAACTGAAGATGTACAAAATACAGTAGATGCTGTAAATACAACTGAGAGTAATTTGAGTAACATAATAGATGAAACTCATCCTAAAACTGCTGTTCAAAAACAAACAGAAGGTCCAACAATGCGAGAGATACGAGGTTTAGATAAGGTATTGCAAAGCTTTCGTGGAGAACTTACAAATAATCTCTCAAAGCTCACTGAGCTTGATAAAGATATAGCAAAAGAAAAACAAAAATTAGAACAGGTGAGCACCCCCGGGCAGGAGGATGAGTTTCAACAAGAGCGCCTACGTGACAGAATAAAAAACTTAGAAGATGAAAAAAGTGCACGACTTGAAGCGGCGAGTGAAAACAAAGAAGCATTACGCAGTCAAATAAACACGATAAAAGAAACTATAAATAAGGTGTTAAAAGAAGACACAACATTGAGTGAAAGAATTAAAACCTTGTTTAGGGAGCAAGGTATTACTATTGTTAGTATTTTGACTGCCTTTGGTATGATTATTGGGGTATTAGTTGATGCCATTATTCCTACAACAGGAGGAGGGACTGCACCTGTTCCAACTCCAAAGCCTGATCCATCAAGTGTAAAAGATTGGATAAAAAAACAACTATTTAATCTTGGTAAACTTCTTGCCAACCTGGCTGGTAAAGCTGCTGCAGCACTTCCAGGAGTTATTGGTGCAATAGTATCATGGCTTTTATCTGCAACAGGTAATGTTATTAATTGGCTTGGTAACAATCTATGGGCTTTGCTTGTGTTTGTTTCCGGTTTGTTGTATGTGGCAGCTAAAGAGTGGTTTAAATCTCGTAGATAAGTAATGCAGCAAGACCTATTACTATAGTACCAACAATTATAGTTGTTTGTTATCTTCGTGTTCAATCGCTATTTTTTGTATTTCTGGTGGGTTATGTTCCACAGTTTTATGTATTGATTTATCAAAGTCAGAATGTTCCGGTAAAAATGTCTTTGTTGTAGTGACTTGAAAAGGTTGAATAATTTTTGGGGGCACTGGTTTTACATTTACATCATTATTCAATCCTAATGCTTGTGCATCGGTTGCTATTACAATTTCATTATTGTAGTCTTGTATTATTCCGATTCTTAATTCCATGTCACTCGGAGACATGTACAATCCACTTCCATAGACACAATTTACTTTACTTCTTGCATATTTTAGGGTGTTTTCATATCTTGAAAATTGACTGGGCAAGTCGATGGGGCTATTTATTGCGTCCTCTACATTTGCTAGAAATTGTTTTTGTGCATCAAATGCCGTTCCAGTTCCAAGTATATCTGTTCTTGTTTGTGATTGTGAGCCAAGAATTGCCCAGCAGTATGTTCTTATGCTGTCATTAATTATTTCTACTCCAGCTCTTGTAAATCCAGATGAACTATCTAGTATAAAAGTAGACCCGCTGTTGTCAGCCTCAGATCCTTGTGCAATGTAATCAATGTGATATGTTTTATCACTCTCATAGACTGTAAAACTCATCGTTTTGTTGTCGTATACAGTATTTATCAAAGGATGATAACCAATATGTGTCCAGTAATTATAAATTGTTCCTAGACCATTATTATAGCTTTGTTTCTGTCTCCAGTCTGAATATAAATCAACGTTAAACTCCTTGCATATTCTCTCGTACGCGTTTCGGTTATATGTGTTATTAAACGCATTCCAATTTGAGTCTTGTGGCATTGCTACACTCATCTCAAATAATATTCTTCTGACTTGGTAATAGACATGAAATCGAAATAACGATCCAACCAAAGTATCAGCTTTTAGATGATTGTTAAAATCAATGCCACATCCAGTTGTCGCACACCAAATAGCAAAGTTTAACTGATTCTGCCAAAATAACATCCAATCTGTTCCCCAGCGTTGGACTATAGCATCTGATTTGACGTATGAGAGTTTGTATTTTTCAAAGACATTTGAAAATGATGCTTTAAAGCCTTTACCGTCTGATGTAATGACTATGTTTTGATTTATTATATCTATCACTTTTTTGCTAAAAGTATTTGAATATTGAGCATCCGGGTTATATTTGAATTCTTTAGAAATCATTTTTATTTGTGTTTTTATATATATTATATATATTAAAAAAAATGTTTCATACAATTTCAAACATAGACAACTCTATTAATTTACAACAGTATATCGATAATAGAGATGGAACTAAGCGCGTTGGATTAAAAAGTTTTACATACACTATCGGTTGGCAAAATATTATTCATGAAACCATAAAGACACGAAACCCAGATAAAATAGAACATTTACGAGGTGGACTCTATAACTTTCAAGACTTGGTAGAAAAGTTTAAAGTGCTAAATGAAAAGATTATTCTGGACAATATTGTCCAAATTTGTGCAGCCATTATACATACCCCAATAGAGACACGAATATCAAGCGGTCTTTCAAAAATGCTGGGATTCAAGGACAGAAAATGGTTGACAGGTACTAATATAGGAGATTACCCAATTGATTTAGCTCCTTATAAACAGCTATATGTTCATCTGGAACAAGTTAATACGAGTAGTAATTATTTCAATGGTAAGCCAAGCACTATTATAGGTGTTGTACCTGTAGTAAATAAGCAGTTTGGAGATATAGTATATACAAGTTTTTATCCTGAATATCACTGTCTTATGAATGGTGCAATTACTGAATTGAAAATAGAAGTTAGAGATGAGTATGGCAGCAAGATATTTAATCACGGTTTGCCTATGAGTTGTGTTTTAGAAATTATTTAAAAACTATATTTTTATAAAAAAAACAATGAGTATATTTGGACCACCAAGCCCTAAAAAAACAAAAGACTTAGAGGCTTTAATAAATGATGTTCAAAATTTATATAGGCGAGTTGTGCCTTTTGTTGACCAGTATAATCATTTAAAAAATAGAGTTGATAATCTTAAATATGGGATTATAACAATATTTGCGGAGGCTAAGGGCCCACTTGTGTTGAATAGAATACTCTCATTTGGTAATGGTGGGGCAGAATCAAATGTGGGGCATGTAATAACACGCCGTGGACGGATTATGGGAATAGGTTTAGCATGTGAACGATTAGTTGGGAACGTAACTGTAATAGTTTCTGTCAATGGTGTTGAACAACCAAATTATGGCATAACGCTTCACATCATCCCACGCAATCATGATAACTTTGATAAACCTTTGGAGATTGGTGCTGGTTCTGTTGTTAACTTTATATGCAAGATTGCCAACGCTACAGCTGTAAATACGGTGGCATCATTATTAATTGAATTCATTTAATTTTTTATTTATTAATAAAAAAATGAAGCACCCAACGGCACCAAGTATATATCCTGAGTTGCCAGTGGAAGACGGACAAAATTATAGATTACAAAAGATTTTAGAAATTGAAAAAAAGTTAATTACAGAACGAGATATACGTCAGTCACTTTATAAAAAATATTAACGTGGTATTAATATTACAGATGGAATTGACACTACCTTGATATCAGCAGGTGTTATTATGGCTGGGATTAGATTTGCTGTTCCAGTTTTGCTACCTTTAGAAATAGCAGCAATAGTATGTGGAGCTACAGGTGTTTGTGTTAATTTTATCAGACGCAAGCTTAATGTAAAAGCTCAAAAACATCATGAAATAAAAACTTTGACAGAGGCTAAGTTAAATAGTATAAAGCAGTTAATATCAAAAGCGTTGAGTGATGCACAAATATTTGATCAAGAGTTTAAGATGATTTTAGATGAGTTAGATAAATATTATAGTTTAAAAGAAGACACCAAACAAAAAAAGGCTAAAATAAGTGAAGCTCAAAAAAAAGAACTAGTAGAGCAGGGAAGAAAGGAAGCAATGGCAACCTTACAAAAAAGTCTAAAAAGTGTGTAATAAATTGTTTTAGTAATGTGTATGAGTACGATCCACCACCTTTGTATTCAACCTAGAACCTTTTAAAAATATAAAACTAAATACAAATTTAAAATGGACTTACCTTTCATAAAAAATAATCCTAGTTTTATCCTTACTCTTTTAGGTCTCTATTCCTATAGGGTATGTCACCGTGTGAGAGTGATACTAATCCGTAGTTTTCACCGCCTTTTATACCCGTCAGGAAGACCAAAAACTTTACCGATTGGTTGATATAAATAGACGCTTATCACATGATCTTCACCGATTGGTTGATATAAATAGATGCTTATCACATGATCTTCACCGATTGGTTGATATAAATAGATGCTTATCACATGAGCTAATACATGTGACAATAATCACGTAACCTTACTAACATGACAATAGTCACGTAACCTTACCAATACGCCCACACTGATATATACACATTTGACATGATAATAATCACGTAACCTTACCTACTACACAAAGCTCAAAACCTAAAAAAATTAAACTTGTGTTCTTCACTACCCCTATTTTAAAAAAGTTTTAATAAATCAAGTAAAATCACCATTTCATGGTGATTTACTTATATATATATATGTATTTTGGGTGTTTCTGTTGTAATCAGAGGCGAGCAAAACTCATCATTTCATACTGATTATTGTGTATACATATATATGTAAATTGGGAAACCCTATGGTAATTTGGAGTGAGCGAAGCGAAATCCAAATTACCATAGGGGGCCCAATTTACATATATATTGTCAAACTGAAAGCAACTCAAAAATTGAGGTCCTCTCAGGGGTTTTGGGGAAAATGGCCATTTATATATGGTGAACAAGGGATCAATGGCTGTTTTTTTCAGGGGAAAAGAGAACATTGACACATATTATTAGGGAACAATGGAACATGACTTTACAGGAAATAAATATTTTTAATTTTAATAAAAATAATTACTGTAGGCCAGAATGAATTTTGAGGATTATTAGCAAATCGTTTAAACATTAAAAATACTTTTAGAGAACAGGGGAACATTGGACAAATAATTTTGGGGAACAAAGCAAAATAGATGTGGGGAACAAGGGAACACTGACTCATATTTTCAGAGAACAAAGGAAGATAATAATAATAAGAAGAATGAATAAATCGTTAAATGCAATGTACAATTTGAAAGGGACAAAAAGCATTTATCATATTGTTCATACTGAGGGGGTCACTGATTAAAACAGGCACAAACTATGTTCAAAACGGTTTTTGATTAAGATAATAATGAATTCAAGTATATATACTCAGTCGCAAAAGAAAATTTGCTATTTGAAAATTTTACTTTACACGCCTATCCTTTTTATCAAGCAACATTCCTTAATGATTCAACCTACTGAAAAACAAATAACAACATGATATTGGCAATAGAATGATAACAATTTTGGTACCAAACGTATATTAATTTTGGAATTTATACACTTTATTCTAAAAAAACTCATTGCACAATTCCTTTCACAACTGAGCTGTATACACTTTCTTTTGCAACTCAGTATATTTAGATTAAAACGTTTTAGACTAGCTTGAAAGAAACTAAACTGCCAAATTCAGCATTTATCTCACTGCTTCAAGTATACACTGTCGTGATATAACTAAACTGAAAGATTGTTAACTTTATACATATACATACATTGTTCCAATTGCTTTTTTACATTTTTTTTTCTTTTTGCCAGAAATGTTGATATTTTCTATGTTATCATTTATTACTAAATATATGCAAACTGTGAGCTGTGTATTTAGCCGATAACACTAAATATGATTCACAAATAGATGAGAGATGGGGATAATTGTTTTAATTTTAACACCACAGTCCATCTGTCCTGATCTTACTTTGAATAAGAATCATCTGTACAAGATGTCAAGTTGCATTCACTTCAGTCCATGGGTTTGAAGAAATCCAATATGTGTGTGATTCAATGGGCCACTCCTAAACGATTAAACGATGCTAGTGTCACCATCCAATGCTGGTTGTAAATGCCTGACAGAATAATTCAACTAGCAGTCACAACCAACCATTTAAATATAAACAAAGGATAGATGACTCTTTTCTTGAAGATGTTCAGTGTGATGCAGCCCTTCTGTAGTGTAAATCTCATTTTTGCCTTTTCACTGAAAAAGCAATTCCAGTACATCCTAGTGTTTCATCTCTGTTCTGGTCTGTTGTGTTCCGCTGAGTCGTACCACTGGTCCATAATTATGTCATAAAACAAATACAAACAATTCCGGTATTTAAATTCTAGAATGAGGTCATTTTTACCATACCACAGATATGACTTACAAATCACTATCCGAGTCAAATAAATGAGAACCAGACCATCCGCCATATTTTAAACGATAGGACACCCACCTGTATGGGCAGGTGTGTGTGTGTGTTCTGTGGGTCGGTCGGTGTGTGTGGGGTGGGGGGAGGTATTTTTAAATGAACAAATCTAGGGTGAGGACCCAGCCAGCAATCCTATATCTAGCCTTCATCGGCCCGATATTTTTTATATCAGACCAGTATCGCAAACGATATCGGCCCGAGATCGGCGTGCCATCGGATTCAAGTCGGACCGATATCTTGTCGGCTACACATCGGTCCAATATCGGTTAGATATCGTTTTAGTTCACTATCCATCATCAGTCAGACATCGGTTAGACATCGTTTTAGTTTACTATCCATCATCGGTCCATTATCGGTTAGTTATCTATCCAATATGTATCCGATATAGTTTCGACCCGAAGTGGGCCCATTTTGACAGATAAACATCAAATTCTTCTATTGTCATCATCCAGCTAGCGCAGTATGTAGCTAGAGCATCGGATTACCAATCCAAAATACATGTATATGTTTCGCAATGTTATCGGGCGTTTAACTCAGTCTGATTTTTTTATCAAATCGATTTAATGAATACTGACTACCTTATATATATTTTTTTGTTGGTGCTTATCTCAATTAGCTCGATTGGAAAAATATTCATTAGCTATAAATGAAACTCATGCGAATGTAGATAGCATCATTTTGCAATGTTAAAAATGACATTTGCGACGAATATCTGTTCACATTAACAATAAATATACAATATTCAAAATGACATGTCATTACCCCCCTTTATGGATTGATGGCGTGTTATATCGGACCGACAGCGGTCTGATATATGGTATCAACTGATACAAACTACGTCGGCCTGACGTTGGCCCGAGATATAATAATAGACATTAGAAGAAATGTGCTATATTCATTCAGATTAATCCATTGAACAATCAATTTAGCATGCCATACAAACAAAAAATTCAAAAATTGGAAAATATTAAATTTATCGGCTATACATCGGCACGACGTCGGCATATCTAACATTTAGCCGACATCTGACCGATATCTTTTCAGCAAATCATAAAAAGAACACACATACCCCGTCAGCAAGCCCATATGGGACCGATGTTGGACCTATATGTTTCCTATATACAGATAATGGATAGACATCGGGCCTTGCCGCTCTATTACAGATATCGGATAGATATCGGTAACAGAGTGGCAGTCTGCATAACGGCCAGATGTCTATGACAGATAACGCATAGATAACGGATAGACATCGGGCCGATCTGCCGACATTCCGACCAATTACCGATATGTATCCGATATGGCCATGCTGGCTGGGGAGTGGTGGGGTGGGGTGGCTTGTAGTCTAGACTTTTCAGAAGAGAGGGGTCTGTCTGAGGAAACTTTTCCTTTTTTTTTCATGGTGGTGTGGGTGTGGGGGGTGATATTTTGTAGATTTGTCTAGGGGGTAGTCTGAAGAAACGCTTTCCGTTCGCGGCGAGGGTGGTTTGTCCATAAATAATTAATCATTTAAACTTGCTCCACATAAACTCACAAAAGTGTTCGTACGAAGTGAAAGCAATTGTAATCGAGTTGTCCATAATTATTATTCATTTAAACTAACTCTACATCAACTCACAAAAGTGTTAGTACAAAGTGAAAGCAATCCGAGTCTTCCATAAATGTCCTGAGTCGTCACTAGTCGTCTGCAAATAATGTCAATATTAATTACTGTAACGTCACTGATTTTAACACGCGCTAATTTGCATAATCCTGAAGGTTTCCGGCCATGACGATTTAATGTTCAAATTGGGTATTTACAAATAAAATGTGTACCAATTTATTCACTCACATATGCCCCTAGTGTTGTTTTAACATTGTGCGCTTGTTGACATGTTTAGTATATTCTTGAAGTTATTGGCATTTTTTGAAATTTACCTCGAAAATGAAAGTTTCTCTACAAAGCCTAAGTTTTGCATTTTAACCTTTTACATATTATGCTGCAAATATTCTATAGGACTTTGTCAAGAGTCAGAGAACTTTTCAAATTATTTCTGAAACTATTCTATCCAGTCCTAACGGAAACGTCGCATAGAAAACTGTTTTAAACAAAATAAATCAGAATTTCGAAAATAAAACTCCAAAAATGAATACCGGTGTCTGCGTTAGAACAGCAAACATTGTCACAACGACGATTTACCATCGACATCGAGATGCATAGATTAGCAATTATCCTTTTTTTTTTCTCCCGTTACCGTAAAGTTCGCTTGCACTTCGGCACTTCTCGCTAGCTGTTAAAAGTAAAAAAGGGGGAAAATGGGAGTGAGGGGCTGGGTGGGGTTCGGCAGAAGTGGAGGGGAGGGTAGGGATATAGGGGTATGTTGTAACTGAACTTTTATCCTCATTAATTCGTTCGTAGACTGTAGATCTAGATCTATAACATTTTTTTACGCTCTATCATAAACATTTTAGGAAATAATAAGATTTTGGGTGGGTAGGTGTTTGCGTATAGGGTTGGGTTGGGGAGGTCAATACTATTGAGGTGGCCAGGGAAATACATACGCAAGACTCTCTCTTAGTCTATAGATTATTGGGTATCGGGGTGTTTGGGTGGTAGGAGGGCACCCGCATGGTAAACACAACTTTATTATAGCAACTTCTTGTTCAAAAACGGGTCAGGATATCATTGGGTATTGGGATCAAGAATGCTGACATTTTATTGCAAACAAGTTTCTATTTTGATGGGTTTGTTGGTCTAGGTTGTTTTGTTGTTGTCAGAAAATTTGTAAACGTTGGCTTACTCGGTCAGATTCACCCAAGGGAAGAGGGGCCTCCCCACGGTTCAAAATGTACTTACGACATGATCATGTCGAATATTTGAGATAAGAAGTGCCTTTTTCAAAAAAGAAAAAAATGCTACTGTCAACGATCATTTTGGACCCCAAAATGTACGCCCACAATATGATATCCTTGATACGACCCTGGGTGACACTGAAGGATTTTGATGAAATTCCATCACAATGTAACTTAGGAGGCCCCCTCTCAGATTTGTGTTTTTCATGGCCATGGCGTTCATAGGTTTAGCCATGGCGGCTAAACCTAGGACAAATTTCAGGAATTTACAAACGACATCTCCTCCGAAACCACTTATTCCATTATTGTGACATATAATAAACATGTTCCTTGTGTTGGCCTCTATCAAGTTTTGTGTTTTTTGTTATCGTCGAATTATCAGAATGGCCGCCACGGTGACTCAAAGTTTACATAGAGTTATACTGGAAAAGGCTAACAATGACATCTTTGAAACCGCATTAATCTGAATGAATATAGCACATTTCTTCTAATGTCTATTATTATATCTCGGGCCAATGTCAGGCCGACGTAGTTTGTATCAGTTGATACCATATATCGGGCCCTTGTCGGTCCGATATAACACGCCATAAATCCATAAAGGGAGGAAATAACATGTAATTTTAAATATTGTATATTTATTGTTAATGTGAACAGATATTCCTCGCAAATGTCAGTTTTTACATTGCAAAATGATGCTACCTACATTCACAAGAGAACATGTTTATGATATTTCACAAGAATGGAATAAATGGTTTCAGAGGAGATGTCGTTTGCAATTTCCTTACATTTGACCTAATTGTAGCCATGGCGGCCATCTTGGATGACTGGCGGGCGCGAAAAACACAAATCTGAGGGAGACTATCCTTAAGATCATTGTAATGAAGTTTTATCAAAATCCTTCAAGCTTCTATCAAGTTTGTGTTTCTCATTATCGTCGAATAATCAAAATGGCCGCCACAGCGACCTTAGGCTACAGTTTACATAGAGTTATATAGGTAAACGTTAAAAATGACATCTTCTCTGAAAATGCTTGAAGGATTTTGATGAAACTTAAATCACAATGATCTTTGGGCTAGTCCCTATCAGATTTATGTTTTTTGCGGCTGCCAGTCATCCAAGATGGCTGCCATGGCTAAAACTAGGTCAAATTTAAGGAAATTTCTAACGATATCTCCTCCAAAACCACTTATTCCATTCTTGTGAAATATCATATACGTGTTTCTTGGGTTGGCCTCTATCAAGTTTGTGTTTTTCGTTATCGTCGAAGAATCAAAATGGCCACCACGGCGACCAAATTTACATAGAGTTATTTAGGAAAAGGTTAAAAATGACATCTTCTCTGAAACCTCTTGAAAGATTTTAAGGAAACGTAATCACCATGATATTTGGGATAATCGCTCTCAGATTTATGTTTTTCGCGGCCGCCAGTCGACCATCTTCATCCAAGATGGTCGCCATGTCTAAAATAAGATCAAGGAAATTTCAAACGACATCTCCTCCAAAACCACCTATTCCATTCTTGTGAAATATCATAAACATGTTCCTTGGGTTAACTTCTATCAAGTTTGTGTTTTTCGTTATCGTCGAATAAATAAAATGGCCGCCACAGCAACCCAAAAAAAGAAATATAAAAAGATCGGACAGGGAAAGTAGCATTCAAGGAGGACAGTAAACCACAAAACACAAAAACAAACACGCAAAGAGACAAACAAGAAGGCAAAAGCAATAATAAATGCAAACGACATCACAAACACAAAAAGGGTTGACAATAGGGCTACCGCCTTGGAACGGTCAGTGGCAAAGTAGGCCACTGGGGGTTTAAACCGGTTCTAGGGTGCACCAAACCTCACACTTACCCTACTGTCATCCCATTAAAACAGAACAGTGTAAATAAAAGTTGCATAGAGTTATATTGGAAAACGTTAAAAATGACATCTTCTCTGAAAATACTTTTTGATGAAACTTAAATCACAATGCTTTTTGGGATAATCGCTCTCAATTTTGTGTTTTTTGCGGCTGCCAGTCATCCAAGATGGCCGCCATGGCTAAAACTAGGTAAAATGTAAGGAAATTTCAAACGACATCTCCTCCAAAACCACTTATTCCATTCATGTGAAATATCATATACATGTTCCTTAGGTTGGCCGCTATTAAGTTTGTGTTTTTCGTTGTCGAAAATGGCCGCCACGGCGACCCAAAATTTACATTGAGTTATATAGGAAAAGGCTAAAAATAACATCTTCTTTGACACCGCTTGAAGGATTTTGATGAAACGTCATTACAATGATCTTTAAGATAGCCCCCCTCAGAATTGTGTTTTTCGCGGCTACCAGAGATCCAAGATGGCCACCATGGCTAAAATTATGTCAAATTTAAGGAAATTTCAAACAACATCTCCTCCAAAACCACTTATTCCAGTCTTGTGAAATATCATAAACATGTTCCTTGGGTTAGCCTCTATCAAGTTTGTGTTTTTCATTTTCGTTGAATAATCAAACTGGCCGCCACAGCGACCCAAAATTTACATTAGTTATAAAAGGAAAACGTTAAAAATGACATAGGATAACGTTAAAAATGACATCTTCTCTGAAACCGCTTACTTATTCAGAGGATTTTGATGAAACTTAATCAAAATGATCTTTGGGTTAGTCCCCATCAGACTTTTGTTTTTGGGGCCTCCAGTCAAATATTCAAAATGGCCACCACGACAACCCAAAGTTTACCTAGAATTATATGTAGGAAACATGTTTCTTGGGTTAGCCTCTATCATGTTTTTGTTTTGAATCAATTCATACCAGTATAGCGTCTACAGGCCCACTTGGGCCTCTTGTTTTTTTTTTCCATATTCAACTTTTTAGGATTTCTTTTTTCCAAGTTACTCCCGGTAGTAAAGGAGTATGCCAGGCTATGCCCCTGGAACTTATATGTAGAAAACTAATGACACGACGCGAGATTTAAAGATTCAAGACTACTGTGTGACTCTTTACACGACCATGATAATGTTATAATGTACAAGTATTATTGCTTAACATTTCATTTGATTCTCATTTGAGAATCATCATATGATTACCATATGAACTAAACTGCATATGATATTCATATGATAATTGTTCCATATGAGTTTCATATGATATTTCATCTGAATTTTCATATGATTCTCATATAATTATCATATGTATTTCATATGAATATCCTTACCCCCCCCCCCCCCCCCCCACACACACACACACACACACACCTCCCCCACCACCCTCCCTTCATCATCTTCATCTCCATTATTGTCATATTTTGTTCATCACCATTCACCATTCCAACCCAATATGACCTGAGCTGTTAAAGGGTTGTCAACACCATCCATTTCCTGCAGCTCTCAAGTACTGCCACCAGGACTTAATGTAGATCTCACGATCACCAACGTGTATCCGCTGAAGGGTTCGTTACAAGGTGGTACCGAACTGACCATCACCGGAGTAGGATTTGGCAACAATGACAACGTTGTTGATGTAACCGTGGGCGATGTACCTTGTGACATATCCACGTTAACCAATACACGGATTGACTGTATGGTTGCACAAGCAGGAAAAACTCATGAGGTTAACAACATGGGAACTGAAGGTACTACTGCTAGCATTAACAGCTTATTCAGTATTAATAATGAAAATTGAATACAGTCTATGCATTTGAATATTGCCTATCGACGGTTATTGATTATGTGTAACGGAAGTTTCATCCAAGCGTTTTTGCAGTGACTGACCATTGTCCTATATAAAATGTGTCCGTTATATACCCGTATTCCAGGTGAAGCGACATCAACTAAGTTTCGCAAATACTGAAGCCATAGCCACCTTCTATTTTTAAATAGCGTGAACAAATCCTGTATATATCCGAAAAAGTAAAACATTCAATCCCAGCCTAGAAACATTAGCTAATGATACAGACTATTTTCGTTGAAAGGATTTGTTTTCATAGGGAATGTGTAGCTTTAAGACTTTAAGATTTTAATTATTTAAATAAACAAAATTGGGAACTGACAAAGTGTTCTCAACGTATTTGGTCTCTTATGACAGGTTGATTTGAGTTGAATCAACACAAATGGGAACTGACACATGTGGTATCCTATGACAGGTTGATTTTAGTTAAAACAACACAAATGGGAACTGATAAAGTGGTTTCAACACATGTGGTCTCTTATGACAGGTTGATTATGGCGAAAACAACACAAATGGGAACTGGCATAGTGGTTTTAACACATGTGGTCTCTTTTGACAGGTTGAATTTAGTTAAAAAACACAAATGGGATCTGACAAAGTGTTCTGAACACATGTGGTCTCTTATGACAGGTTGATTTTAGTTTAAACATACAAATGGGAACTGACAAAGTGGTTTCAACACACGTGATCTCTTGTGACAGGCTGATTTTAGTTAAAACAATACAAATGGAAACTGACAAATTGGTTTCAACATATGTGGTCTCTTATGACAGGTTGGTTTTAGTTAAAACAACACAAATATGAACTGACAAAGTGGTTTCAACACCGGTGGTCTCTTGAGACAGGTTTATTTTAATTAAACAATACAATTGGGAAATGAAAAAATATCTCCTAATAGACGTGGTCTCTTGAGGCATTAGACTGAATGGATGTATTGGTTTTATTGTAAAAGATCATATTAAACTACATTTGTATATGTGCTGTATATAATTATGTAGTTATATTTCAAATTATACAGGCTTTTTTTAACAAACATAACTTTATACAATAATTTCATTGAATTGAAGAAAAAATAGCAATTTGCTTATCTGTGTTTCCAGAATTTGGTGTTTACTACGCATTTGATCATCCTTATATCACCATTAACAAAGGCGACTTTGTTCACTGGACATGGGAAACACCAGAGTTTGTCAATGGCATTGTCCATGGAATTATAGAGGTCAACAGCCCTAGTGATACTAACCCAAAAACTAATGGATTTAGCAGTGGAATTCCCTCAAGGAATGGTAAGTTAAAGAGCACAAGTCAATGTGAACAACATTTATTTTTATTTTAAAGCAAACATCAAACTACAATTTTGTTTGTTTTTGTTTTCTTTCTCAAACTTTTGTTAAATATTTTTTAAATTCTCGGAAAATTATATTGTGGGATATAAAGACATCAGAGCAAATGAAGACACTGATAGATGATTGGCTTATCCACGCATTTGTCGTATCTCCACGGAGATCACAGTTGTCTGGCAAAATGCTGAACACACAAGACAGGTTCCACTGAAACTATTGTATAAGGCTTCCACCATGTAGCCCTGACTTTGTTTTCTTGTCCTTTCCATTTCGATTGGTATCAGTCTCTATATTATAAAAGAACATATGTATTCTTTATTGTCTGTAAATAATACTCAGCATAATGTTGTTTGTGGTTGGTTTTACAGCCTGAAGTTACGTTTTACGACTGCGGTAAACGAAATTCTCAGAGCGTAAAACTACTCGCGTACCGTCCCAGATTGAAAATCTTAGTATTGTTATCTGTTAATTTACCAGGGGAGTACAGGTACCAGTTCACAAAGACGGGGACCTACTATGTCTGGAGTGGCTATGTAGACATTTTGAACATCAAGAACTACGCTGGAACCATTGAGGTCGTCGACGCTTCTTCATCTCTTGGAGAAATCATCGTAAACGTTTCTGGAAAAGAGGCATTACACACTATCGGAGGTAAATCAGATAAAATACTGCATTAGTCATTTTCACAATTTGAAATATGCATGGTAATCTACATAGTATAAAAATGACCATTACCCTTGAACAAAATTATAAACTACTGTTTATAAGAACTTTCTAGTATATTTAGAAATAATCCAAAAACGGTTTAAAGGGACACCGGCAATCTTGAAGTATTTGAAATGGGTGTTTCGATTTATATATCCAGTTTCATTTTTACTTTTACCCTGGTTACATTTAAATAACTGAAATTTTAAGTATTCACTATTTCGTCTTATTATACTATAATTTTTAATATATTATTGGTGCAATAATATCAAAAATTAATAATATTAAAAATAAATGGCTTAATACAATTCAATTAACATTAATGATTGAACACATGTAATTTATGTAGAAAAACTAACAGGACACCACTAGTTTTTAAAATATCAAGATTGCCATGTGTCCCTTTAAAGAACATGTATCTTCTTGACGCTTGCTACACATATCCAGCTAGTGGTCTTTTATTGCGTTTTAGTATTTAGGACATTTCTAATATGTTTGGCAAATACAATGGAAACGAGTAATTGATCAACATGTTTGTTGTTTCTGGAGCATAACTCAATAAACTGTTCAAGAAATCTGTATGAACATAGTAAAGCTTGAATGTGGCTGAGAGAAACTACGGATCCCTGTCAGCTAGGCGAACATATTCCCTGACCGGTTTCGTTCAGTAGATATGATATGAACTCTTCAGAAGATATTGAAGCAGAAGCATCGGGTGAATGTGACCACCTATTGTACAACTCCGTTGTCCAGGTATTTATTACTCTGCACCTATCGGGATCAATATATAAGGTCACCAGAAATAACACTTGTTGATAGTTGCTTAGTCTTGCCTGCTGATATATAAAACATTCTTATATTATGTCATTACAGGGTTTCCATGAAAACCAGATTGTCATTTTAATTAAAAAAATGTGTTATCGGAAAATAACTTCAATACCGCAACGAAGATAATTACCTTGTTGAAAACTGTCTCCTGTATCAACCAGTTTGCCTAGAAATGTTGTTTTTAAGTTACGTGTTTATATGGTGGTCCGTCGGATGGGGACGTAAACCGGGCGGTCCCGTGTATCGGTCTATCCTTCGAGCACGTTAAAGAACCATAGGAATCTATTCGATAATAAGAGTAGGGCAGGTTCCCGGATTCCTATGTATCCTTCCCCTTTCTCTAGGGCGGCTCTAAATAACCTATACTGTGTCGATGAGCCGTTAAACAACATTCAATTCAATTATATGGTGGTGAGGAATATTGATGACTGTATCTTCTTGTTTGAATATAAGCTAATTCTTCCATCATAATATAGTTTCCATTTGTCAGTCGAGCTTATAATCACCAGAGATTTGAGATAATTAAAAGTACAACAGGTATTTACACCTGTAACAAAAGCACATGTAGTCCCACAAACATCTCTAAAATACAATGTACCACATGACCGATGTTTGTGAGAACTTGACCTAAGGAAAATAAAGGTAGAAATAGAATATCAAAACTATCAATTACAAAATAAGCCTGTTTCAGGGGATATTGATGAATATCTATTTTTGTTTGTGTTTTAGGTGCATCTGACCCTGTTGACAGTTCTGTGTGTCAGTCTGTAACGTCTGCCAAGTCTGGATGTATTGAAGCACTGCCCTCTGGTGGAAACTCCAGCAAGTTCAATTTTGCCTTCATGTCATGCAGCACACCCGTGGTGGACAAGATCGATCAGACAAACGGAACCGTGAAGACCACAATCACGGTTACTGGTAATGGTTTTTCATCGGTAGACTGTCAGAACGAGATTTCCATTGGCAACTACAAATGTGATGTCACATCATCTTCGTCTACATCAGTCACCTGCAACATGACAGGGACCGATGAACCAGAATTAGGCGTATTTCACCAATTTTCTGTGCGTGTCGGTAACCGTGGGTTAGCCCAAATGAATGTTGGATCAATAGTAGTTCAACATTTGAACGTTGTTACAGCTGACATCTCTGACTGACTGTACAACGTTCAGCGCAAGCGTACAGTAAAAATCCAGGAGAATCGATAGGTTTTCATTTTGATGCGTAATACTTATAGTAATTTATATGTCTATAATCACTCAAAAACAGATTTAGTAAACATAATATGTGCAAAACGTTGTACGATATACAGTGTAAATATATTAAATTGATAGTTTTGTTTTCATACATTTACTTTTGTTATCAAATCTCGAATCAAGATCACGTGACTGAATGGTGTTATTTGATTGTTATATCCCCGTGTAATTTGGCAACTCCCCAACAGTTCATACCACCCCGACTGCAAAACGCTCTCCGGGATATATCACTGCCGTAACAGTGTGTGTTACCTTTGAGATTTGCATTAAGTTGTGTATGAATATTGACATTCATATCTCGGCCCAATTAAAAAAGAACAACTTACATTTTCGTCACAAATAGCGCATTATCATATGCTGCCAAAACACCTACTGCACAGAAAAGGGGAGGTCAGGTAGTACATGTATCTTCTTAATCCGAGCCTTCACTGACTAAAAGCTTTCTTATTTTTTATTCTTTTTTTGAGGGGTACACAGCCAGATGAAATATCAAAATCGTAACAGGGCTGGTAAGGTCAGAGAATACTCGGATTAGTGTAGAAAGAACTTGTCTCATGAATGAATGCTCCCTTTAAAAACATAAACACTGAGATGCCAAAATATTGTATGCATACACTCATTTTAATATAATCAACAAAAAAAAATCACAATTTTAACATGAGAATGCTTGAAATATGTAATAAATAGATCAACAATGTTTTATAAATAAAAAATGGCACTTTAAACCCAATACGTTGCTACTTATATTTGAAAAAATTATTTACGTTGGAAATTAGTAGATCTATATAATAATGATATTATTATTAAATTGACAAATGACAAGCTTGCTGTCTGACACATTTTCTTTCCCACTTGTAAACAAATAAAAATGTGTGTATTCATAAAGATCACATTTTATTATATATTTAGTTACACATGTTTTGAGCCCCATCTCTATCACTGTTATGTTTCACTGCTGGTACTATCTTTTAAATGTCAAAAACATTTTATTTTTTTTTAAATCCGATTGAATGTGCATCATTAGATTAATTTAAACTTCTTTATTTTACATCGATTGTAACAAAAGCTCTCTGAACTTATTTTAATCACTCTAGATGCATTCCTGGGTAAAATCAGTACGAACCAATGCATATAAAGTGTCTTGCTTAGGGACACGACGCATACATGTATAGTCATGGCGAGGATCAAATTAACCCATGACTTTTCAATCATGGGTCCAAAGCTCTACCACTAGACCACAGTGTTCCAAATTGACTAAGAAATGATTGGAAAAAGAGTATGAAAGGAGAAATTTTGGAAGTTTTGAAAAAGTCTGTCAGTGAATTAAGCTTCTTACCATAATTCGCTGAATCTGCCAATTATCAGGAATTGCGATCATTTTGACATGTCCTAATTCTTCCAAAAGTCTTTTTTATCACTGAATTGCAAATCACTTAACAAAGATAATGAGTTAGAGATTATTGAAGTCCGTCAAGTATTTTCAAAATTATAGTGAGTTACAGAGAATTGTTCCTCATGAACTATTAAAATTCACAAATTATTCATGAACAACATGCAAAACGGCCACCTTCAAAATTGCTAAAGTTGTTAAAATTCTTCAGGAACAGCTATGTCCATGAAAACAAAAGCTCACACAAGTTTAGATTGATCCATGGCTTACCAAGGGTATTTAAAAAAGAGCTTAGTTGTTACTTTTCCACCGCCATTTACAACAGTTCAAAAAAGGTTAGATTGATTCACACCTAGTGTATATTATCACACTTTAAATTGTAATTCAAAAATGGATATTGCTGTAGAAGCCACTGAAAATGGCAGTTGTATTTTCAGTAGGGCTTCACTAAATTCCTGCTGGAATCAAGTGTAATTCCAATGGGAATGAGTGGAATCCCACTGCGACAAACGTGAATCCTGCCAAATATCCCGCTGGGGCAAACAGGGGTCCCACACAAAAATCCCACTGGGACCAAGTTGGAATCCACTGTAAATCCCACTGGAATATAGTGTTGTTGAAATTGCCAAAAAAGTATTTTTTCTACATGAGTTTCCAAGTTGTGGGTATATAATAAAAAGAATATGTGATTGTCTTGAAGTGAGAATTTAAAACTTAGTGATGCAATTAAATCCTATGTTCGCTACAAACCAACAAATATTTTTCATATATATTTTCATTGTGTGTATGGTATATGTGTAAATAGAACAAAAACATGTTACATTTAAAGAAACTAAGGCCATTTTTTTATTTATTGGTTTACACGAAAAAATTAAAAAATACTGAAGTAGGAAGGACAAAATAAAAGTAAAATACCAGCATTTACATAAATAACGAGTCTATAACAAAATTAAAAATAACTTTTTGAGATATGTTTTTATTTTCATGTTTTGAAAAACAACAACAAAATAACTCTTGATGTTTTTTCATCTGTTTTTTATAATAGAAACTAATTTGCATCAAAATATAGTGAAACCTCTTGGACAGCTGTCTTCCTTAGCTAGTTTTTGGATGCTAAACCCCTGCTATCCACAGCACTACCGGGACAGCCGAAAGTTCAAAGCCCTGTTCTTTACACCTGCTATATCCCGGGTTGGGTGGGGGCAGAGGTTACAAACGAGTTTTTTTAGTAAATGTTTCAGCCTTGTCAAGCATAGGGATGCAGACTGTGGATATGGTGGTCTGTCAAAGGACCAATGGTCAGTGAGTTTTTTCAAAGTGAATAATTAATATCAAACTGTGTGAGCAAAGTATAAAGTTTAGAACCGTTATGTTTACTTTCTTCTGATTTGCTTTAAACAGTTCATTAAATTATTTTAGAATTATTTTAGTCTTAGAATTTTGTAATTCTTGGTTTCAAGAAACTTATTACTCAATAAGTGATATTACTCAATAACTTATTACTCAATAAGTGTTTGTCACAGCAATTAAACTGAGAACACACTAAATTGCATCATAATAGCATGACGTGATGTCATATTAGCATGACGTGATGTCATAATACCAGGGTGTGATGTCATAATACCAGAAAGTGAATGAAGCATTCTGATTTGTTCAGTGATACAAATTGGACCAATGAAACCAGTTAATTTAAAGCTCATTACATTCTCAGAACAAACTGAGGTTTTACTGGACATTGAGTAATGAGGTTCTTGAAACACAGATTAAACACAAAATTCTAAAAAAAAAATATTCTCAAATGATTTAATAGACTGTTTTTAATGAGTACGAAAATATATGGGTAACAAACTTCCCTGAACAAATTCTTTACTATAGTTACACTCGAAGTCGGACTGGCAATAAAAATAAAATCAGGATTTTATTAAATTTTATTTTGATTTTAATTTGGGCAAAAATAGGGCAGGCTGTCCCGTAAACCAACAAATAAAAAAACTCTGGCCTAACCCGTCAAATAATGACAACATTGCATATCAAAACTTGATCTATTCAGGTGTTCGGTCATATAATAATGTATGTGCCAATTACAAGTATAGGTTCATTCAAAGTAGGACTGTCATTGATGGAAACAATATCGATGAATCATCGTTCTTTTCAGATGATCGATATATGGATACAATTTTTCAGGAATTAATTCAAACAGAAAAATGTACAACAAAAATAAACACAGTTTTATTTTGGGGTTTCTTCACCAAGCTTACGAAAACTAGTTAAACCGTAGGTCCCTTAACATGTCCGACAGGCGTGTAGGCACGGATGGTATCCGTTGTCTTGTAAGTTTCTTTTCTGTTTTTTATGCCGTGTCCGTCTTCCGTCCGTCTGTCCGTCCGTAAACTACTTTTTGCGGCGACTACTCCTCTGAAACTACTGGATGGAAACTGAAACTTTACAGGAATGTTGCCCATGAAGTCTAGTTGATCCTAGCAAAAATTCATGTTGATGTGAAATCCAAGATGGCCGCCAAAGCTAAAAATAGATTTTTAAAAAACAAGATTATAGCGACTACTTCTTGAAAACTATAAGTAATATTGATATGGGACTTCCTCTAAAATGATCAGCATAAAATTATGTTGGTCCTTGTCGAAAATCGTTTTGGTTGACTTAAACATGGCTGCCAGCGACACTCTTTGTTTACATAGGGTTATATAGTAAAAAATTATTTAAAAAAAATTCTGAAAGTACTTGACGGATGTTCATGAAACTTCACAGAAATTTTGCTCTTGATGTCTTATTGATCCTAGCAAAATATCAGGTTGGCCAACAATTCAAGATGGCCGCCGCGGCTAAAAATATGTTTTTAAAAAACAAGTTTGTAGCGATTTTCTTCTTGAAAACTAAATGATATTGTTATTGGACTTTTTCTAAAATGATCAGCATGGCATGATGTTGGTTCTTGTTGAAAATCGTTTTGATTTGACTTTAAACATGGCTGCCAGCGACCATCTTTGTTTACATAGAGTTATATAGTAAAAACTTGTAGCGACTACTCCTCTGAAAATACTTTACCGATTTTCATAAAACTTCACAGGAATGTTGCCCTTGAAGTCTAGTTGGTCTTAGCAAAATTTCAGGTCGCCAAATATTCAAGATGACAGCCACGGCTAAAACGCTTGTAGCGACTACTTTTTGAAAACTGTAATTGATATTGATATGGGACTTTTTATAAAATGATCAGCATGGCATGATGTTGGTCCTTGTTGAACATTATTTTGATTCAACATTAAACATGGTTGCCAGAGGCCATCTTTGTTTACATAGAGGTATATATATAAACTTCTAAAGTACTTGACAGATGTTCATGAAACTTCACAGGAATGCTGATCTAGCTTTCAGAACGTGCCATTAGAGCTTCAAGGTCATTGACCTCTTGTTTAATGAACTTATCTCGAAACGATTTTTAATAAAAACAAAACGTTTAACCTGAATTGAAACGGCGATTGCTTAGCTGCCACAAGGAACCAAGTTGATGTAAAAAACGGTAATTTATTTCTATTTTGACCAATTAATATTTGTAAATGCCTAGTGTTAGGTAGAAAAGATCGAGCAAACTACCATAGATATACTGATAAAAATAAGTTTAGCAAGTAAATAACATATATGTCCCGTGGACCAGATTCTAGGATATGTGTAGAACTTTGGTTCCTTATATCTGTATGATGGCAAGTAACATGTCGATTGTTTTAGCTTTTTTATAACTTGATAACAGTTACTTTGTAATGCTTAATCTTATTCTTTACCTTATTTGTATTTTTAAATGTGAAACAGTATGTTACACTAAATGGGAGATAACTCTGATACTTACAAAACATTGGAATACAAAAAGTAGGTGAAAAAGAAGATCAACCTAAGTCATGCCGATGATTTAAAATACTTCACAATATAAAATTACATTACATTTATTTCAGCTAGATGTTCATAAGGGCTTGCTAAACTTTTATTTTTCAGTATACAACATCCATTTAAAAGCAGTACATACATGTTTCATCGTTTTTCCTTCAATATATCGATATCGTCGATACGCTTCACATCCTATCAATGACAGCCCTAATTCAATAACATACCCTTGAGGCCAAATACAATTATGTGCATGGCTCCAGTTTCCCGACCACCCGGGGCACGACCATTTTTGACGCCGGGGACTTTATTTGAACAAAATTGATAGTCTAGCCATTGGCGGTCATTTTAAAAGATCTGTCAAAACCTGTCCAGCGGTTCTTGACAAGATTGTTTAAGGTGTCACGATGTTTAGTAATGGCGGCCATCTTAGATGTCGCGCAGACCTAATTTTAGCAAATCTAAAAGTATTCATCTAAGAATCTGTATTTATCACAAAGTGACACACCTAAACGAGAAAACAGTCCTTCGGGGTAGAAGCTCAACTTTCGAAGCCTTGTCTATCTACTGGGAAACTAAATTGAAAGGCATAATTGTCATCTCATTAAAATTAAATCCTAAGTTCGCCTTGCTACTCTCGCTTCTAGTGTAGAGTATCGTAGGGTGATAAAGGGTCTGATTTGAATGAGATTGGCATAATTGCCTGCTAGATACATGTAATATATACCGGGTAATGAACAATTGAAATTTAAAAAAGACTTAAATAAGCTTACATCCTACAGGGATTGTATGACTTTTATTGGTCCAGTTTTTCCTTGAACACGTGCGTTTTATATATGCGTTGAAGGTCTTGTGCTTATCAACATTTTGGCCCATTTTTATTAGGGTTTCCTTAACTTTCCTCATTATCTTGTATTAAACACTGATGTCGAGTTTTGGACCTCTTTTAACAGTCCGTAAGTTTACTAATATTATTTCTTATGGATCTTTGTTACGATTCTATTTCGTATCTCTAATAAATACTAATTGGCCCTTATTTCGCTTTTCGCAGAATGGTATAATTACTCTCCAAATTAACAAATATGAGTCTCTTAGTTAAAACTTTAAAAATAAATATTTCACCTCTTCGGTTACACTCTGCGTCATCAATACAAATTCCACAAAATTACTCTTCATTTCTTAGAACTAAACCATATGTACGCCTTACACCTTTAAATCTTCATTCGGCAACCTCGTTTCATGTTCCTTTTAATAATATTACTAGGATTTTTAATAATGGCTCAAAAGTTTCCGTAACTCCTCTACGATCACCTGTTTTGAGAAAATACCATATAAAGTCTCCTTTTAGAAATCATTTAGTTCATTCAAGGCGCAGGGTGTTTTCCTCTATTAAGAAGTGCAATACTAAGAGGTGGAGTTGTTGCAATTATTTATCTTGCAAGTCCACCATTAAATCAGCTGTTAATGGTAGATTGTTTAATGTATGTCTAGCTTCAAATGTTTATTGACGTACTTCTCACGTCATTTATGTTCTGACTTGAAATGCACCAAGTTGCGGTATACAATATGTTGGACAAACAGGTCGATCCTTAAAAGTTCGATTTCGTGAACACTAATATAACGCAAGTAATCCTAAAAAGTTAAAAAATTACTTGTACCAACACTTTCGTCAGTCAGGTCATAATTTTAATTTTTTTTTTGATAATGATGCTACTAAAAGCTTTAAAATAAAAGCTAGACATATTGCAGAACGTAAGTGGATGAAAAACTTACAGACACCTTATCCACTCGGCCTTAATGACAATATTTATAAAGAAGGAAATATGTCTAAAGATCCTAATTTTGACATTTTTTCTATATTTTCTATCCGAAATCGTAAATCTAGGTATCATGGTCTTAGGCGTAATGGTAACATCAAACGTAAATCGCGTGTAATTATTTCTGTCGCTGATTTTTAAACAGTCTGGAAAGCACTTTATGCTTTCGCGGCTTACCTCTTTGTCCATTTCATCAGTAAAGTTGATCGACGAGGAAGCCGACAAAATGTTCATTCTTACAGATCCCTTGTATAACACTGCTTCCATAGTTCAAAGCTATACACAAAATGTTCTCCGACCCCATATTGACAAGGAGTCTGATCACGTCAGGCATTTTCTAAAACTACTACATATTAATAAAGGTATTGATTTCATTGACATGCCTAGTATTGTTCGAGATACTCATGTAGTTGATTCTATCCCAAAATATTTCACAAATTCCGAAAGTCCTGTAATTTGTTATAAGTATAAGACGCCTATAAGAAATATTATTTTCAACTACAACAAAATAGTTTCTGACCTTGATATAGTACATACTACTCCTAAGGAATGTGAATGCAACACATCAAAATTGTGCTATGCTACAGCAGGTCATGTCATCACTGGTAATTTTGATATTATTGATAAACGTATTCGGCATTTGTTTTCGAAAGGTCCTAAATATAGATTACCTTCCACTATTGATCTTAATGCCTGTCGTGCCCAGATCGCCCACTCTATTGAGGATTTTAGTATCAAATGGTGTCGTAGAGAACATGCGGACTAAAACTCACTTTCTACTTGGAATAAGTCAATTCTGAAAATTATAGATACACGTATTAACTTTTATAATGGTAACCCCTCTTTATTTCCTCCGAGACCTAGGTTTTCCTTTCGTAATTTAAAATCGGGAATTCAGGAATTTCATAATAAATCTGTTTTAGTTCCTGCAGATAAAGCAGCTAATAATGTAATTATTGTTTGACGCCTACATTACGTCAATGTTTTATCTCTGGAACTCGGCAGCACCAATTCGTATACTCCAGTTAATTCTACTGAGGATGATGTTGTTTCCGCACATATCACTCGGTGCACTACTTTCAAGGCTGGTGTAAACGATAAGCAAACTAAACTGCCTACTATATGTAAATTACATAAAAATCCATATAAGGCTCGCTTTATTTCGAATTCTAGTGCCTGCACCACAACAAACATCTGCGAACGTTTAACTTCTTGTCTTACTGCCGTTAAAGATCACGTTAAACTATATTGTGAAAAAACTTATGAAAACTCTGGGATTAATTTTTTTTGGTCTATAAAAAATTCAGGAGACGTTCTTGATAACATTTTCAATAAAGGTCAAGTTTCATCAATAAGCACTTATGACTTCTCTACACTATATACAATCTTACCACATCACCTTATTAAAGACAAGCTAATTTCTCTTATTCAAAAAACATTCGCTAGAGAAAATACTACATTTTTGGCATGTAATAACTTAAAAGCGTTTTTTACTAACGGCAGTTTAAACAGTTATACTATGTGGACTTGCTAGGAAGTTTGTGAAGCACTCATCTTTCTATTAGATAATATTTTCGTCAGGTATGGAACCACCGTTTATAGACAAATTGTTGGTATCCCTATGGGTACGAACTGTGCACCACTTGTCGCAGATTTGTTCTTATTTTTCTATGAAAGGGATTTCATGTTGAGTCTTTCACCAGATACCCAGGCAGATGTTATTGAAGCCTTTAATGACACCTCTCGGTATCTGGATGGCATACTGAACATTGACAACCCTTTCTTTCCAACTATGGTTAATTATATTTATCCTAAATAACTGCAGCTTAACAAAGCTAATACATCTGATAATAACGCTTCTTTTCTTGATTTAGATCTCTCGATTGAAAATGGTAAAATAATTATCAAAATCTATGACAAGAGAGATGATTTTAGTTTTGACATTGTTAATTATCCCCACTTGGATGGGGATGTTCCCCGAGCAACTTCTTATGGGGTGTATGTGTCTCAACTTATTCGTTTTTCTAGAGTTTGTACTCGATTTGAGGACTTTAATATTCGTAATCTTTGTATAACTAAAAAGTTACTAAATCAGGGTTACCGTTACCATAAACTTCGTAAATCCTTTGCAAAATTGTATTATCGTAAGCCTGATCTTCTTTCCAAATATAAAAGTAATTTAAGGACTCTTCTGCAACAAGGGCTATCACAACCTGACTTCTATGGTGATGTGATTTATAAACTTCGTAAGGTTCTTGGTCCTGGTCACTTTCATACTATCTTTGTCTAACTTGTTAAAACGTTTATCAAAAGAGGTTATGAACCTATCATTTTGCAACGTACTGCATGCTTGGTGGTGGACCCTTTTACAGTTCGCCGCTATGCTTTCCTCTTTAACTGTACGATGACCGGACAGACTGTGGACCCTATGATGACGCCTACCTAAAGCCCATTGGGACGGTGGCGTTTGATGTTTCTCTATGATCTTTCTTGTCGTGCCCTTAATGGTTTATTCTCTTACTGCTCTGGCTTCTGCCAAGTCATTGAGTAACTTCATTGTGGCTTTCTAGGCAATTGTTTTTTTTGTATTATATTTACACGAGCATATTTGTGTTTTACTTAATATATTGCCTATCAATGCTGCCTTGTTGGTTAGAGATTAGATCATAGCGGGGATTTCTTTATTTACACTGTCCTGTTTTAATGGGATGAAGTAGGGTAAGTGTGAGGTTTGGTGCACCCTAGAACCCCCAGTGGCCTATTTTGCCACTGACCGTTCCAAGGCGGTAGCCCTATTGTCAACCCCTTTGTGTTTGTGATGTCGTTTGCATTTATTATTGCTTTTGCCTTCTTGTTTGTCTGTTTGCGTGTTTGATTCTGTGTTTTGTAGTTGACTGTCCTCCTTGAATGCTACTTTCCCTGTCCGATCTTTTTATATTTCTTTACATACAAAACTGTAGCCTATTTTTAAAAAATAAAAGGCCATAATTATGTTAAACTAAAAGCAAGAGTTTCAGAACCTGACTGTATGATGTTGTCTAATGATGCTGAATACATTTGTGCAGTTTCAAATATATGAAGTAGTTTCGGAGATACAAGCTTATGTCATACAAGTTACAAATAATAACAAAGTTTGAAAACTCTAGTGCATGCAGTTCCTGAGAAAGTGGCCTGAATGAAAAACTTTAGGCCAGTCTAAGGTAAAACTATTAAGTTACAGTATCAGCCCTTTGATTGAAAATCTGCATTTTCTATGTTCTGTAATGTTGCGATCTACTACACTAGTACAGTTAAGTACCCAAAACACAAACATTACCAAAGTTTTAAAGGTGTACTGGTCGAGGTCCGTCACTTATAAAACTAACTTTTCAGACACATCTATGTATCTTGACAATTGTTACTCTACTTTCTTTTAGGGCACCTTTTCCTGGAAATTTGACACCAAACCATTTGGTTTTATATAAATTATCTGAGTGGCACGTAACATTTGTATAAATAGACTACAATTGGGAAAACATTTTGTTTACATGCCCAGTTTCCGTCATGTTTTTTATCGAGAGATAGATTCAACTAGGTCACGAAACAGTAAAATTTTATGAATTAAAAACATGTTTGCAAGTCTGTTGAACAATTTCATTGAAAAAATTGTATGTTTGAATTGTTCCACCATTCACCACGATCGTTATAACAATGCGCCGAGTAACGTCAATGTAACATTTTTCACGACGTCAATTTACGCTATAACAATGGGTAGCTCTCCGTAAATCAAACAGTTGCCTCTCTTTGGTTAAACTATATTATCACGGTATATTTTAACTGCGTCCGTTTTGTAATAAAAATATGACGTTATAACAATTTTATTTTTTAATAATTTATTATGCGGAAGTATGCGCGTGCATCCTCAACGCCATATAAGGAAGTAAGCACACTTTTCGCACAAAGTCCTTTCATTTTTGTAACGCTTATTTACATTTTGGTTGTTTCTTCTGTTTACAATCTTCAGTGCTAAACGACTGTCAATAAATAACATTGTGTAAGTAATTTGCAGTGTAAAAACAGTTTTTAAATGAGAATGACTAAAACTGGGCTTGTACGGAAACTGGCCCGTAAGTGGGAAAGTGTCCTAAACGCAAAACTTAAATGTTGACACTGCTATCACCGCTGCCTCTGTCGGAAAAACAACACCTATATTTCTTCAAAAAAAGAAGAAAGATAATTCAGTTTCATAGACTTATTCAATATTTGCATGTACGTTATAGCTATTTTAGAAATGTTTGTTCTCCCATGTTTACAAGCTAAACACAACACTGGACAGTTTTGCTGATGTTTAATTATTTCATTTATATAAAAAAAAAATGTGTGTACAGCTCAGTATGTGCGCTAGTATCTCCACCAGGCCGTGAACCTGGATCTCATTTCTCGAAAGAAAAGCATGCTTGCTTGCACTATATAGATGTGTCCCTAACCGCACAAACCAAGTATACAACAAGATGGCACAAGAGGGCCTATCTTGGGCCTGTATCGCTCTACTGGCTATATGGAGTCTTTGCTGAGGAAAACGACAACAACAGGTACGAAAAACAAGATGTATATGTTCAATATATAATTTTCTGATTCAAACAAATATTCCCCTTTTACCGCTCAACGGTGCGTGGGAAAATCACACACGAACGTGATAATAGCTATATTTCAACGAAGTCGATGTAACCCAATTTACAAAGGACTTTCACAACCTGACTTCTATTGTGATGTGATTCATAAACTTCGTAAGATCACTTTCATACTATCTTTGTTAAACTTGTTACAAAGTTTATCAAAAGAGGTTATGACCCTATCATTTTGCAACGTACAGCATGCTTGGTGGTGGACCCTTTTACAGTTCGCCACTATGCTTTCCTCTTTAATTGTACGATGACCGGACAGGCTGTGGACCCTATCATGACGCCTACCTAAAGCCCATTGGGACGGTGGCGTTTGATATCCGTCAATTATCTTTCTTGTCGTGCCCTTAATGATTTATTCTCTTGTTGCTCTGGCTTCTGCCAAGTTATTGAGTACCTTCATTATAACTTTCTAGGCTATATTGTTTTTTGTATTATATTTACACGAGCATATTATATCATGGAGGGGATTTCTTTATTAACACTGTCCTGTTTTAATTGGATGACAGTAGGGTAAGTGTGAGGTAATTATTTTGATTGTCTACATTACATAGGCAAACATCGAAAACCTGCGACGTTTTTTTTTCTAAATGGCCTCCTTAAAGAGAAGAAAGCCTTGGTCATATTGGCCCTGTTGGCTTATCCAATCAGATTGCTTGAATTTTATATTGGCCGAGTTTTGTTCATATTGGTCGAGTTTCTCTCCATATTGGCCTTGTTTTAGCCATATGATGCGTGCAGTTTCCTGCAAACCACGGCAGATATTAAGTAGTTAATTAATAATATGATGTTATTAATTAAGTGTTTTCATATTGGCCCAGTTATTGGTCCAAGGACTGTCATATTGGTCCAAAGCTTTGGACCAATAACAGGGCCAATATGGAAACACTTAATGACATTTGTATTAATTAACTTCTTAATATCTCTCTTTATTCCTATATTTTAAATATCATTTAAAGGTAAGACAAAACAAGAGATATAAGTTCAATATAACACTTAATAATAAATATCTGATTCAAATAAATCTAGTACCACTGTTACCGCTTGACGGCGCGTGGGAAAATTACACACGAAAGCAGGGTTTGAAATAAACAGTTGCCCCCTTGTCCTGTGCCATGTAGATTCTACTGGGGACAAGTTAATTTTCCAGGGTGACCTGTCCTACGGACAACTAAATGTTATGTCCTGCTGATCATTTTAGAAAAAGTCCCATATCAATATCACTTATAGTTTTCAAGAAGTAGTCGCTATAAATTTGTTTTTTAAAAATCTATTTTTAGCCGTTGCGGCATCTTGAATTTCTGGCCAATCTGAAATTGTACTAGGATCAACTATATATTAAGAGCAACATTCCTGTGAAGTTTCATGAGAATTCGTCAAGTAGTTTCAGAAGAGTAGTCGCTAAACGCTTTTACTACATAACTCTATGTAAACAAAGATGTCCGCTGGCGGCCTTGTTTAATGTCGAATCAAATTAATTTTCGACAATGATCAACATCATGTCATGCTGATCATTTTAGAAAAAGTCCCATACCAATATCTCTTATAATTTTCACGAAGTAGTCGCTACAAACTTTTTTTTTAAAACTATATGTAAACAAAGATGTCAGTCGTGTTTAACATTAAATCAAAACGATGTTCGACAATCACGTCATGCTGATCATTTTAGAAAAAGTCCAATATCAATATCATTTTAGGAGGTAGTCGCTACAATTTATTTTTTTTAAATTTATCATTAGCCGTGGTGGCCATCTTGAATTTCCGGCTGGCCTGAAATTTAGCTAGGGCAAAAAAAAAGTTTTGTTTCTGGTCTTCCGACAGAACCTATTTTTAAGTACCGACCCTAAACATTTAATGGCGCAAAAAAATAAAAAATGTTTTTTTTTAGGTTTTTAAGGCATGTTGTGGAACACTCATATTATGTAATATGTTCAAGAAAACATGCTTTTGATGTTCTTGATTTGAATCTATTATAGTAAGGGTAGATTCTAAAAAAATAAAAATAAAAATATTCCTACCTACCTACCCTAATTTGTTTTGGTGAAAATACCAGAAATAGACCTATTTTTTTGGCCTAGGATCAACTAGACATCAGGAGCAACATTCTTGTGAAGTTTCATGATAATCCGTCAAGTAGTTTCAGAGGAGTAGTCGCTACATTTTTATTATATACCTCTTATGTAAACAAAGATGTCCGCTGGCGGTCATCTTTAATGTCGAATCAAACTATTTTTTCGACAAGGATCAACATCATGTCATGCTGATCATTTTATCATCTAGACTTTCTGTCCGACCTGAAATTTTGCTAGGATCAATTAGACATCAAGTGCAACATTCCAGTCAAGTTTCATAAAAATCCGTCAGGTAGTTTTAGAGTAGTCGCTACAACTGTTTACTATATAACTCTTGTAAACAACGATGACTGCTGGCAGCCATGTTTAACGTCGACTCACAACAATGTCATGCTGATCATTTTAGAAAAAGTCCCATATCAATATCACTTAGGCAATGTGTGGTTCCAGTTTCCCGACCGACCCATTTTTAAGAGCCGACCCTAAACATTTTATGCCAAAAAAAATTAAAATAATGTTGTAAATAATAAATAATTGTTTTTTGATTCTACATGTATGTTTTACGAAAGGACAAGATCCATGAATATCGAAGGAGGAGGGAAACATATAAAAATATAATTCCATTTGATTTCAGTGATTTTATTCATAATTGTTTTGGTCGGAAAACATCTTTTTGATTAATCTTAATTGTCAAATCAAGTTTTGTTTTTCGGTAAACAAAAAAATAAAACATGCACAATATTTGTTGATATATACTTTAAAAGTATCTGACATTATATCTGACATTGTTTTTTAACTTTATGACAAATCCTTGTGCGGCTTAAAATGGCATATACTGCAGGGATCACTCTAGGCCGCGATTCCACGATATTCTTGCATTAAAATCTCAAAAATCGCATGAAAAAAAGACAAATGGAACAAATTGTCGCATCGATTTGAGGGAAATCCATTTTCACCATTTCAGCTGGTAATGAAAATATATTGATTTATATTTCATTTAAATCTCAAGTAAATTTTTTAAGATCCATTTATTCGCGACTAAAACATATAAAATGAGAAAATATCAAATTATTCGAAAATCACATGAACAAAATCAAAACGAGATTGTTAGGTCGGTATCAGCCAATGAAGAAACTCTCATTTACTACCACGTGGTAAAGTGAAACAATGGCGATTTAATCAAACGAATTTGTAAACAAGTTGGGCAATTAAACAATTATGGCAATATGACGGCGTTGTTTGATGAGCAAAGAGACTATCGACGCATGATGATATATAGGGTCCTATAGAAACCACAGCGTCCGAACGCAATGGCATCGTAGGTCCGCACTATACTGCAAACAATGGATGACGTACATGATAACCTATAAAGCAAGGTTACAACTAACAACTACCATTTTAGACGCGACAAGGGGACAACCTCTGATTGCAGGCAAGACACTCTAACCACAACACCACTGCATTTCGGTACGATTTTCTTCGATATACATGATAAATGTATCCGCTTAAACAGTTAAATATCCAATCTCGCCATGAGCTGGTGAACACGAAATTACAAAAAAAGACACACCACGCATGTCGCTTATAAACATCGAGTAGTGCACACCTAACATTGAAGCACTATCAATAATCATTTTCCAGAATAGTTTTCTCTGTCTCGGACGCCGATTTTTATTTACTACGTTTTTGTGAAAAATAATTCGATGGCGCTATGTTGACCACTGCTTAAAGGGATCCACAGCAATATTGAACTGAAATTAGTACCGCAATGTATTAATCCAGTATCAATCCAGGAATATTTTAACTTTAAACCTTCTTTAATTAAAAGATTATATAAAATTTGGAGTGAAAATTATCTTCATAACCATGATAATTCTAACATATGTTTATTATTGATTTAATATGACTATCGATAAGTAATAGGGGATTTATCCCTGGCGCGAAGCGTCAGGGATGAAAATCCCCTTAACGGTATCAACTTTTATCCACATACTAGCAGTTTGAAAAAAAATATCCCTTTGGTTTCCGATTTCGGCTAAGTATATGTGAGTCGAGCTTAAGGAACGGGAAACCAGTCTCTATTTCCGCTGATAGGCATGGTAAATTCACTTCGGGCCTCTTCGGCGATGTCCCTTGACTGGGTGCCATTCGCAACATCTCGCAATCACCGAAGAATGACGGAATTGGGCGACTATGTACGATCAAAGACATCGGAACTCTTCGTTAATTTCCGCAATTACAGAGGATGAATCAATATTGGCCAATTGTCTCGCCAGTTACTATTAATCGATAAATACTAAACAGAATTTTTTCAATTGATTTGGGTTTTAAAAACCTCTATTAATTTACTCGGCCCGGCTACTCAGGTCTTGCTTAAGTGTCAGGAGTCGTGGAAACAGACTAACGTATTTAATTATATACTAGTTAATGATGACGTCATATTATTTTCACTGTGGCGTAGTGGTAAACACGTTCGCCTGTCATGCAGGATAGCCGAGTTCGAATCTGCAAATATTATTTTATTTTATAATTATATTTTTTGTAACTGTAATAATTAATTAAAAACTTTTTTTAAGAAATAAAATGTATAGGACGAAAAATAATTGACGGAATCTTCTAAAGTGAATTTAGATTAGTCATGATAAACCGAGAACAAAACACCCTAATGGCTCCAGTATCCAGCATTTCCATGAATACTTTTGACAATACATGTACATTATATATTACTATATTTTTTTTAAACTAAATAAGAATTTAAAACACAGTTTATGATTAGAAAATTAGTTGAGAAATACATATTCTACAACCGAAGCACTTTTCACATGAAAACCTGGCAAATAAGTTTAATAATATATTATTATTTGTTTCAGTTAAACGTAACATTTTGTAAGGAAAACAACCGCAGAGAGTTTTGATTCAGATTTATCGAATAAATTACAACCTTATTTTTTATGTCGCATTATAACTTGTTCTTTGGGTTTGAGTCATGAACAGTTTGGCATGCATACATTCTATATGTGTGTTTATCTTCTAGATTACTAGTTACCTACTTCCCGCGATCAAGATGCAGAATTATGCCTTTAGCCATTTATCTATCACATAAACTTAAGCTGTTTCACAGCTATGTTGTTTCCTGAAACCACTTTTTGACTTACATAAAAGCTGATAGAATTGTAGAAAACTCATCCATGAATCATGCACATGTCTTTCAATTAGTTTTGATAATGTAGGTAATACAAAAATAGGCCTAGAATTGTTTACATCGTCAGAATACCCGGCTTTAAATAGTAGAGACACTTTGGCATGTTTCCAGGTGTTTGGGAAGATACCTTGTTTAATACTAGTATTAATTAAATTTGCAGTACATTTTGATATGCAATTAGCTGATAGTTTGAGAAGTTTTGGGCCAATTTGGTCAAATTTAGTTTCTTTTGAAAAATTAAAGTGTATCAACATGTTCGCACCTGATCTTCGGCTATTAATGTGATATTGGAAAACATCTGCACAGAGACCATTTTGTTTACAAAATCCTCTTATTTCAAATGAAATATGAGTTCAGAATTGGTTGTTTCACATTTGCTGCTATGTTTATGAAAAAATTATTAAACTCATCGGCCATTAAAGATGAATCGATAATGTCTTTCCCATTAATATTCAATTGATTTATTGTATTTGATTTGCCCGAAGATTTGGAAGAGAGTCCTAACTCCTTAAAGATTTTCCATATAGATTTTTGGGTCGAGTTTTCTGTCCTCTGTTTTTTCTTTCGTATGACGTTGTTTTAGATTCCTTTATCACTTTATTTCTAAATATTTTATAATTGTTCATATCATTTTCCATTTTATATTGATCTCTCTCTTTAATAGCGTCTAATAGTATGGACCCAAATCCGAAAAAAAAACATTCGGTTATTTACGTGATATGACATACCTTTTTTCATCCGTATGATACATTCTTATCACCTCGACTTTTTTACTGGAGAGATACAAAAAATACCGATTAGTTACGATTGGATGAAATAATCACTTATGATTTTCTAAACACGAACACACATCAGAATAGACTTAAATAAGTCTAGATCTATTAATAACATCAACAGCTGTTTCACCCTGGAATACAGCGCAGTAAATTAGCTCAAGTTGACAGTCAACAAAGTCATTGCTAAAGTATGTGATAAATAGAATAAAATCTATATATATTCATATCACACTCTATGTCAGGCCCTCGAGCTTAAGATCTCGGGCTGATATGGCGCCTGATATAGGGTGTAATATGAAAATACCCATTTAGTATTCTCTATGTATTTGATTTATTTTAAGCCAAATATGGCCATGAACATGTTTTAAACAGTACATACATTTATAAATAGTTATCACTGGTGAGATGATAGTTATCACTGGTGAGATGATAATTATCACTGGTGGGATGATAGTTATCACTGGTGAGATGATAATTATCACAGGTGAGATGATAGTAATTATAAAACGAATAGTAATATTCCCCTCCTTCCAACAACTCATACACCCACCTAGTTCTGTTATCTATATCTAAATGTTTACACGTATTGTTGCATGTATCTCAATGTGATTTGGTCTTGGAGAAAGTTAAAATAGTATAGATGTAAACATGTTTACAATGTATATGCAAACTATTTATGCAAATTCATTTATGATGATGTGGACTGTTTTCATTGGACTATTTATGCAAATGCATTTATGATGAGATTTAGACTATTTTTATTGGATGGTTTTAGTGGGAAAGCCTTGAGGAACTGTCTGTAACGGTATATTAACAGGCTAGCTCTGGGCTCCTAGCAGTTGAGTTGAGATCAGTTTCAGTATTCTTTATAAAAGTTAATTTAGATTTGGATGTCTTTATAAAATATATTTGTGAGAGGATTTTTTCATTATTGTGCTCATTTATAATAAATGTGAAATTAAATATTTGGGCTAACCAGGAAATATTGGAAATTAATTTTGACTTAAAGAGACATTTACTGTTTTGAATTAAAGACACACTTGCTGTTTTAGATTAATTAGACTGTTTTGGATTAAAGAGACACTTACTGTTTTGGATTAAAGAGGCACTTACTGTTTTGGATTAAAGAGACACTTGATAATGAGAATTAAAGGAACATTGGATAATGTAATTTGGACTTAATTTAAAAATTGGATATTAATAAAAACTGGATTTGTGTATTCTGTAAGTGAATATTTTATGTAAATGAATCATTTTACAAAGCGCTGCCTGTTTAATGGTTTACCCATTTCACGTACATCACTAAGCTTTACGCTTTGATTGTCTGATAACCAGACAGATGGCGGACACTATGGTGTCGTCTAACTTAAACCTAAACTGGATGGTAACGTTTAATGTTTGTCTTCAGTCTTGTCTGTCGTGCTCTATTTGTTATATTCTCTTGTAACTCTGGCTTCTGCATAGTCACTGAGTACTTGAGTTTGACTTTCTAGTGTTTTTGTATTCATATATATATATGATCATCGTTGTATTTTACGTATATGGCCTAGTTCTGCTGACTATGAAAATAGGCTAAGGGTGAAATTTGATGCACATTAGAACATGGTTTAACTCCACCCTCTCCATCCAACCCTATGCTGTATGCGGAAAGTAGCAAGTAGATGTACGTGTGTAGTAGCAAGTAGCTGTATGCGTACTGTAGCATGTGTGTAATAGCAAATAGCTGTATGTGGGTAGTAGCAAGTAGCTGTAAATGTGTACTAGTAAGTATCTGTATGTGGAATGTAGCAAGTAGATGTAGGTGCGTTGTGAAATGTAGCTGTATGTGTGTAGTAGCAAGTAACGGTATGTGTGTAATAGCAAGTAGCTGTACGTGTGTAGTAGCAAGTAGTGTACGTGTGTAGTAGCAAGCAGATGTATGTGTGTAGTAGCAAGCAGCTGTATGTGGGTAGTAGCAAGTTGATGTATGTGTGTAGTAGCAAGTAGCGGTATGTGTGTAGAAGCAAGTAGATGTATGTGTGTAGTAGCATGCAGCTGTATTGTAGTAGCAAGTATTGTATGTGTGTAGTAGCAAGTAGATGTATGTGTGTAGTAGCACGCAGCTGTACGTGTGTAGTAGCAAGCAGCTGAACGCGTGTAGTAGCAAGCAGCTGTATGTGTGTTGTAGCAAGTTGATGTGTGTGTGTGTGTGTAGTAGCTTGTAGCGGTATGTGTGTAGTAGCAAGTAGATGTATGTGTGTAATAGCAAGCAGCTGTATTTTAGTAGCAAGTATTTTATGTGTGTGTAGTAGCAAGTAGATGTATGTGTGTAGTAGCAAGCAACTGTATTGTAGTAGCAAGTATTGTATGTGTGTGTAGTAGCAAGTAGATGTATGTGTATAGTAGCAAGCATCTGTGTGTGTGTAGTAGCAAGCAGATGTATGTGTATAGTAGCAAGTAGCAGTTTGTGTGTAGTAGCAAGCAGCTGTATGTGTGTAGTAGCAAGCAGATGTATGTTTGTAGTAGCAAGTAGATGTACGTGTGTAGTAGCAAGCAGCTGTACGTGTGTAGTAGCAAGTAGCTGTATGTGTGTAGTAGCAAGCAGCTGTTAGTGTGTAGTAGCAAGCAGCTGTACTTGTGTAGTAGCAAGTAGATGTACGTGGGTAGTAGCAAGTAGCTCTACCTGTGTAGTAGCAAGCAGCTGTATGTGTGTAGTAGCAAGAAGATGTATGTGTGTATTAGCAAGCAGCTGTATGTGTGTAGTAGCAAGTAGATGTATGTGTGTAGTAGCAAGTAACTGTATGTGTTTAGCTGTACGTGTGTAGTAGCAAATAACTGTGTGTGTATATGCAGTAGCGTTTATCTGTGTGTATAGTAGCAAGTAGATGTATGTGTGTATTAGCAAGCAGATGTATGTGTGTAGTAGCAAGTAGATGTTCGTGGGTCGTAGCAAGTAGATGTACGTGGGTAGTAGCAAGCAGCTGTATGTGTGTAGTAGCAAGTAGATGTTCGTGGGTAGTAGCAAGTAGCTGTACGTGTGTAGTAGCAAGTAGATTATGTATGTATTAGATAGTACATATATATGTAGTAGCAAGTAGCTGTTTGTGTGTAGTAGCAAGTAACTGTATGTGTGTAGTAGCAAGTAGATGTACGTGGGTAGTAGCAAGTAGCTGTACGTGTGTAGTAGCAAGTAGATTATGTCTGTAGTAGATAGTACATATGTATGTAGTAGCAAGTAACTGTAGATGTGTAGTAGCAAGTAACTGTATGTGTTTAGCTGTGCGTGGGTGGTAGCAAATAACTGTGTGTGTTTATGTAGTAGCGTTTATCTGTGTGTGTAGTAGCAAGTAGCTACATGTGTGTATTAGCAAGTAGATGTATGTGTGTAGTAGCAAATAGAGTAACTGTACGTGTGTAGTACTAGGTAACTGTACGTGTGTAGTAGCAGTAACTGAGCGTATAAAGTAGGAAGTACATGTTTGAGTGTAGTAGCATGTAGCTTATGTCTGTAGTAGCTAGTAGCTGTATGTTTGTAGTAGCAAATTGATGTATGTGTGTAGTATCAAACAGAGTATCTGCATATGTGTAGCAGCAAGCGGCTGTATGTGTGTAGTAACAAGTAGCTGTATGTATGTAGTAGAAAGTAACTGTACGTGTGTAGTAGCAAGTAACTGTACGTGTATAGCTGTGCGTGGGTAGTAGCAAATCACTGTGTGTGTATGTGTAGTAGCGTGTATATGTGTGTGTAGTAGCAAGTAGCTACATGTGTGTAGTAGCAAGTGGCTGTATGTGTGTAGTAGCAAACAGAGTAAATGTTTAGTGTGTAGTAGCAAGTAACTGTATGTGTGTAGTAGCAGTAACTTAGCGTATGAACTAGCAAGTACATGTATGAGTGTAGTAGCTAGTAGCTTATGTCTGTAGTAGCTAGTAGCTGTAGGTATGTAGTAGCAAGTTAATGTGTGTGTGTAGTATAATAGAGTAAGTGTATGTGTGTAGTAGTAAGTAACTGTACGTGTATAGTAGCAAGTAACTGTACGTGTGTAGTAGCTGTACGTGTGTAGTATTAGTAACTGTGCGTGTGTAGTAGCAAGCACCTGTAGGTGTCTAGTAGCAAGCAAATGTATGTGTGGAGTAGCAAGTACATGTATATGTGTAGTAGCAAGTAACTGAATGTGTGTAGTAGCAAGCTGATGTATGTGTGTAGTAGCAAGCACCTGTATGTATGGAGTAGCAGGAAGGTAAGTCTGTAGTAAGTAGTAGCTGTATGTAAGTAAGTAAGTAAGTAAATATTTTATACCTGTATGTCAGTAGTGACAAGTACTTGTGTGTCTGTAGTAACAAGTACCTGTACATGTATGTCTGTTGTAGCAAGTACCTTTATGTGTGCAGTAGCAAGTAGCTGTATGTATGTAGTAGCCAGGACCTGTATGTTTATAGTAACAAGTGGCAAGTAGCTGTATGTGTGTATTAGCATAAAAAGAGTATGATAATGGACCTTTGGAAACGGCCGAGCACGACACATATGAATATTGCAGTCTCGGTTTGATTGAGACTGTTCATGAGCGGTAGTGAAATATGCTAGCTATCGCTCACGCCCTCCAGCCGCGGATTGAGCAGAACTCAATATTCATAAAAATCAAAGTACAGAATTTTAACCATCCCGATAATGACAAGCATATGGCGGTTTATATAGCAATATGTGTATCTTTATTTCATCCCCTATATCCAGCGGCGTATGGTCCCAGGATCTAATAAAATTGTATGCCTCGAAGAGCGAAAAAAACACAAAGGAATTTAGTTGGGAGCAGCGGTTATGAAGACTGCGTATCACAAGTAACAGCCAAAAGACTAAATTAAAAAGCAGACATCATATCCAAGTTTGTCTGTAGTAACCAGTACCTGTATGTCTGTTGTAGCAAGTACCTTTATGTATGTAGTAGCACGTAGCTGTATGTCTGTAGTAGCAAGTAACTATATGTCTGTAGTAACAACTAGTTGTATGTCTGTAGTAGCAAGTACCTGTATGTATGTAGTAGCACGTAGCTGTATGTCTGTAGTAGCAAGTTACTGTATGTCTGTAGTAGCAAGTACATGTATATGTATAGTAGCAAGTAACTGACTGTGTGTAGTAGCAAGTGGATGTATGTGTGTAGTAGCTAGTAGATTATGTCTGTAGTAGCACGTACCTGTATGTGGGTGGTAGCAAGTACCTTATGTCTGTAGTAGCACGTACCTGTATGTGGGTGGTAGCAAGTACATTATGTCTGTAGTAGCACGTACCTGTATGTGGGTGGTAGCAAGTACCTTATGTCTGTAGTAGCAAGTAGCTGTATGTGTGTAGTAGCAAGTAACTGTATGTGTGTAGTAGCAGGTAGATTATGTCTGTAGTAGCACGTACCTGTATGTGGGTAGTAGCAAGTACCTTATGTCTGTAGTAGCAAGTAGCTGTATGTGTGTAGTAGCAAGTAACTGTATGTGTGTAGTAGCATGTAGCTGTATGTGTGTAGTAGCAAGTACCTTATGTCTGTAGTAGCAAGTAGCTGTATATGTGTAGTAGCAAGTAACGGTATATGTGTAGTAGCAAGTAGCTGTAAGTGTGTAGAAGCAAAGACCTCTATGTGCGTAGTAGAAAGTAGCCGATTGTGGGTAGTAGCAAGTAGATGTATGTTTGTAGTAGCTAGCAGACTATGTATGTAGTAGCAATTACCTTATGTCTGTTGTAGCAAGTAGCTGTATGTATGTAGCAGAAACTAGTTGTATGTCTGTCATAGCAAGTAGCTGTATGTGTGTAGAAGCAAGTACCTGTATGTTTTAGTACAAAATACCTGTATGTTTGTAGTAGCAAGTACCTGTATGTATGTAGTAGCAAGTACCTGTATGTCCGTAGTATCAAATAGATGTATATGTGTAGTAGCAAGTACCTGTATGTGTGTAGTAGCAAGTACCTGTATGTCTGTAGTAGCAAGTACCTGTATGTTTGTAGTAGCAAGTACCTGTATGTCCGTAGTATCAAATAGATGCATGTGTGTAGTAGCAAGCAAGTTATATATGTAGTAGCAAGTAGCTTATGTGTGTATTAGCCTGTATGTGTGTAGTAAGTACCTGTATAAGTGTAGTATCAGGTGTAGTAGCAAGTAACTGTATGTGTGTATTTGCAAGTAACTGTATGTTGGTAGTAACAAGTAGCTGTATGTGTGTAGTAGCAAGTAGCTGTATGTGTGTAGTAGCAAGTAAATGTATGTATGTAGTAGCGAGTAAATGTATGTGTGTAGTAGCAAGTAAATGTATGTATGTAGTAGCAAGTGGCTGTACGAGGTGAGTAGTAGCAAGTAGATTATATATGTAGTAGCAAGTAGCTTATGTATTTTAGTAGCAAGTACCTGTATGTATGTAGTAAGTACCTGTATACGTGTAGTATCATGTGTAGTAGCAAGTGGATGTAGTTGTGTAGTAGCAAGTAAATGTACGTGTGTAGTAGCAAGTAGATGTATGTGGGTCGTAGCAAGTAGCTGTATATGTGTAGTAGCAAGTTGATGTATGTATGTAGTAGCACGCAGCTGTACGTGTGTAGTAGCAAGCAGCTGTACCTGTGTAGTAGCACGCAGCTGTACGTGTGTAGTAGCAAGTAGCTGAATGTCTGTATTAGCAAGTAGATGTTTGTGTGTAGTAGCAAGTAATTGTATGTATGTAGTAGCAAGTGGCTATACGATGTGGGTAGTTGCAGTAACTGTGCGTATGAAGCAGCAAATAAATGTATGAGTGTAGTAGCAAGTAGCAAATTGATGTATGTGTCTAGTAGCAAGTATCTTATGTATGTCGACGAGCACAAAACCTTCAACATGGTATAAGTAACATGTGTTTAAGGTTGTAACTGCTTTTGCGGGGGTAAACATGTCTAGATGATAAGGGTTTCATTCCAACCTGTGCAGTCGTTAAACAGATGTTTGTATAACCGTGTACATGTACATAGTGAATAATGGATCCATCCAGAAAAACACCTGCAGTGATTTTCATGTATAAGTAGAAATTCAAGGACTACTTTCAGTCCGGTGTTGGCGAATGTAACCGAGTACAGTTAAATGGCAAATAATCGATTCCACACCGAATGTTGCAGACGCCGACGGACACGGAGACGCCGACAGATACAGGAGACGCCGACAGACACGGGGACTTCGACGGTCACGGTGACGCCGACATACACGGGGACGTCGACGGACACGGAGACACCGACGGAGTCGCCGACACCAGGCGGGTAGAAAATCTCGCAATTTTTTCGAAAAGTCAAGCTAAAAATGGGACAATAAATGGTCGGAATCAGGAACGAATCATACTCATCACAATAACATTATCTATTTATGCACTATACAAGTCGGCGCTGTATTAAAGCTCCCTCTGAAGGGAAAGCCAAAAATCAAAAACTCAGCCAATCCTAAACTCAGCTTTACTTACAGAAAGGAAAGATAAAAACGACTTTCACATTTTTGAAATTGACCAACGCCGCTATTGTTCAATGCTTAGCCCGTTGAAAAAAAAAAAGCTATTCATACAGAACATGTTCAAATCTTAATTGAAACTATCAGGCTGATCGTAGAATGAATGATAAGGCATGTCCACACGAGTGATGCGATTTAAGTATGTGCCACGAGTTTTAAATAATGTGTACACCTTAAAAATAACTCATGAATATGTATAAGTCACGGTTGAAGTAGTTTCAATAATTCGACGAACATTCAATCAGTCGGTATCTAAGCCTGCATGAAATCAATGCGTAAAATATTAAATATTTAGCCTTCGTATCTAGGTAACATCGATAGATATACGCCTTCTGATTATAAATAGTTGCATGGAAATGGGATTTGAACAAGGGATCTTATGCTTTTGTGTTTTCTTTAGTACATGATCAATATTTGTTGGCACGTTGTAGCAATAGGTATTATGCCTAGGCATTGTGTTGTAACTAGCGCAGATACGCACACAAACTTATTTACCAGAAGAAGAGAACAATACTTTATTAACTCAAATGACAACAGTGACGCAAGAGTATACAATGCTTAGTTGCTTTAACATTTCACATGACATGGTGTAATATTCACAAATTAGCAATATGTTATTACAGTTACTAAATTTCTAAATACATATAATTAGGATCAACTAAATTAACCGATTATGCATGACTGGGATGAGAAATGTGTGTGTGTGGTGGGTGGGTATGGTAGGTGGGTTGGAGGAGGGTAGTGCCTATAAATTATTGGACCTTTTATAAGCTCGACTATTCGAAGAATAAGAGAACTTATGTAATCACCCCGGCGTCGGCGTCGTCGTTGGCGTCGACGTCGGCGTCCCACATCAAGGTTTGCGTGTAAGCTGTGTTTACAAGTCTATATCTCTTACATTTCTTATCCTAGCACAACCAAGTTTGGCCATGGGATTTCTTATAGCATTATCTTAAGGCTGCATAAGCAATTTTGGTTCCTGTAACCCATGGGCTCCCATGGAACCCAAATTAAATGTGTCCCATTTCACATCAAATTTTGCGTGCAAGCTGTGTTCACACGTTTATATCTCTTACATTTCTTACCATAGCACAATCAAATTTGGCCATTAGCTTCCTTATAGCATTATCTTAGGGGTTGCTTATGTAATTTTGATTCATGTAACCCCTGGGCTCCAATGGAACCCAAATTCTGATGAAATGTGTCTGTTTCACATTAAATTGTGTGTGTAAGCTGTGTTTACAGGTCTATATCTCTTACATTTCTTGTCCTAGCTGAACTAAATTTGGGAATTGGTTTTCTTATAGTATGTTGTAAAGGGTTGGGTAAGTAATTTTGTCTTCTGTAAATTCTGGGCTCCCATGGAACTTATATTGTGATGGCCCATAAAATGTGCAATAAAGGCAGATCTAGGTTTGCATGTAAGCATGTATATATCTAAAATTTTGGTTTGGAATTTCTTATAGCATTATGCATCTTATTGATACTTCACCCACATTGGGGCATGGGCTCCCTCCTTCACCCCGCCCTCACTCCCTCCACCCCACCCCCTTCATCCCCTTTTTTATTTTATATATATTTTTTTTTTGTTGTATATCTCTTTGTTGTTTTTGTCAATTCTTACACAAATATGTTTCCCCCTCCCCCCACACCCCCGCCCCCCCCCGCCCCTCAACACCCCCTACCACTTGAAACTCTATTTTGTTTTCAATTTTTTTATTTACATATTTCTGTGTTGTTTTAGTCAATTCTTACAGATATATGTTGCCCCCTCCCCCCCCCCCCCCTCCTTCCCGCCCCCTGCCCCCGCCTCTCAACCCCACCCCCTCCCACTTTATTTTTTTGATATTTCTGTGTTGCTTTTGTCAATTCTTACACATGTTGCCCCTCCTCACGCCTCACCTCCCCCACCCTCCCCCCACTCGAAACTGGAATATTTGTATTTTATTTGTTTTCATATTTCTGTGTTGTTTTGGTCAATTCTTACATAGCTTCTTACACATATTGTTTCCCCCTCCCCCCACACCCGCCTCTTACCCCCACCCCACCCCCACCTCCCCCACTCGAAATTCGTGTATATTATTCCGTGTATATTCAAATATAATGTTATTTTGCAACCCTATACTTCAGTGATTAGAACGGCTGTCTTTAAATCAGAAGTTCGTGTGTTCGAGTCCCGAGAGTGGCAAAACTTTCTTTTCCCTGTAAATTATAATGCCTCCTGCATACAGCTACGATGTGCACTACTCGGTGTATATAAGGCAAATGATTTTCTTCGGCGCTATATTTACCACTGCTTAAAGGGATCCGCGGCAATCCAGTATCAATCCAGTAATGACCTTCTTCAATTAAAATGGTATATGAAATTTGGTGATTTCACATTTTCTTCGTAGTTCTAACATATGTCTATTATTGATTTAATCAACTAGTAATAATTACGCAAACAAAATTAGCATTGAATCAATAAAATAATTATTATTAATAGTTGTGAAAAGGTAAGTTATGTAAACAAACTAAAGGAAACCATGAGTTGTAAATCAAGTTTGCCTTTAAAAGATGGGTTATATAAATTACTTCTAGTGGATGACCTTAAATATTAGCGTTTAAATCGTGTTCATTCCATTAACGCGCTTAACCAGTTTTTAATGTAAAGATCATTGATTTTATTCTTGTAAATATACATTGATGTAACTGGCATAATAACCTGTTTAAAGCGTCTCCGTGGCCGAGGGGTTAACGACGTTGCGTTGTAAACGTTCTCGCCTCTCACCGCTGCGAGTTCGAATCCCGCTGGGAGTACTAGTTCTACCCAAGTAAGAAAAGTGCGTGGTCTGCATCCACCACAAAAAAATCCACCGTCATATACAACCTTACATCTGTTGAAAATGACGTAAAATACCATACAAACAAACAAACAAACAAACGTCATACGTTTTTAAATACAAATAGATAGAAACAGTAAAATCGGAAATACCCGCCATTAACTGTATAATGTATGTATGTATACTAACGTAAAAAAGAAACTCAACTCGAGAATTTCCACTATATAGTGTATATACTACACACTTAATTTCACGTAATATTCCGGAGATTTGTAAAAAAAAAATGGTTTCAGCTAGTTATAGAAAATGCGAGACGTTGCTGTTGTAGAGCATTTAATCACAGTAATCTTTGTAACACGAAATTCATAAATGTTGAATTTCCGCTTTGAAATTTAAACCAGTACTGTATTAAATGTAACAAGATTACGAAATTTTACATCTTACATTTGCGCACCCGCTTGAGCCAAACGTCAATAATGAACGTTAAAGTGATAATATTTGGTGTGTATCATTTCGGTTTAATATTTTTCCCGGAAGGAAAAGTCTAATGTAGCCATGTGCCGTTCATATTATACATGGAATATATAGTGGCGTTTCGTTTTTCCTTTAGTATACTTCCGTGTTGACTCGGTGCGATTCATATGCACCTGTGCTTGCAAGACTGCATTTAACCCTCAGGTGTAAAAGTACAATATTGTTTGCTTACAGTGGTCTAACTTAATATTTTGTGTCTATTGTTATGATAACATTACAGATTTATTATCAGCACTATCATGGTGTATTTAGTTATGGCAAGGTAAACGCAAATATTAGGGTGTTAGTTTTGAAAGTGCACTAAATTAGTGTTAACTTGGTAGATTTGCAAGTATAGTTAAAGATCTAAGATTCAGAACGACTCTGGGTGTTAAGTTGAATTGAGTATAGGGCTATTGGATAATGTACACACCTGTATACAATGTGTCATGTAAATGCTACCGTGTATAATAATAACATTTACGTCGTAGTTGCTACCAATAATTGGTTTGGAATCCAGCCCAAATGTCGATCTTCTTTCTTTCACAGTATTCAATCGTAGAAAAGAATTGAATCAAGTCATAAGGAAGTACTTGCGACGTTTCAATATAACAAATATATGAGGTAAGTGTATTGTTATTGTGTGTTGTTGTTGTTGTTGTTGTTTTGTTGTTGTTGTGTGTTGTTGTTGTTGTTGTTTTGTTGTTGTTGTTGTGTGTTGTTGTTGTTGTTGTTGTTATTGTGTGTTGTTGTTGTTGTTCTGTTGTTTTGTTGTTGTTTTACATTTTTTCAAATATCAATGACACATTCACATTAGTTGTAAAGGGACACACGGCAATCTGCACGTTTTTATCAAGCATTAAAATGTGCGTCTCGACTTTATTAATCCAGGGCTTTATCGTTTAATTATCAGCCCAGATTAATCCAGTATCATCAGTTTGACTTACAACCTGCTTGCATATGATTAAATTAAATGTTCAGTTTTTATTTGCTCTTCTTATTCTAGAATAAAATACAATACGGCATCATATCAGTCGAGATTTAGTTACCGAGCAATAAATCTTTTAAATTATCATACCGGTGAAATAAAAGGTACAAAATGTACTATCACGGAAATAACTTAAATAAGTCTAGATATATTAATAACATTAATATGTTTTTCTCCCTGGAAAACATCGTAGTAATTTGAAGTTGACAGTTCAACAAAGTCATTGCTGAAGAATTTGATAAATAGAATAAAATGTGTTTATATGTATATCACACTCTATAGCCGGCCCTCGGGCTAAAGATCTCGGGCTGATATGGCGTCTCAGGCCTGATATAGGGTGTGATAGGAAAATACCCATTAAATATTCTCCATATTGTTGATTTATTTAAGCCAAATATGGCCAATTTAATGTTTTAAATAGTACATATAATTTATACATAGTTATGAGCAGGAACAAGATAATGTATTTATTATAGTACTTATAAATTAATAGTAATATTCCCCTCCTTCCATTACTTGCAACAACTCATACACTCACTTAGTTCACTTATCCATTTATTCCCACATACGGTATGTCTATTATTTATTAGATATGATTATACATAAATGAATAAACGAACGAACGAACGCACGCACGAACGAACGAAAGACGAACGAGCGAACGGGCGGGACGGACGGGCGGACGGAGGGACGGACGGACGGACGGACGGAGGACGACCGAACGAAAGAACGAGCGAACGAATTAATTAATGAATTAAGAAATAATTATTTATTTATTTAATAAATGACAAATAAATCATAGCAACCTTGTCAGTAAGATTTAGCACGTTTTGGATAACGTGGAACGTGGATTACAATGAAAAACTAGGCAATAACTATTTTTCCGCGTACTCATTTAGTCTGTCCCTATAACGCTCGTAGTATTCATATAAAGCTTGTATTTATAATTCAAAACAAGTTCACTGTGTTACTTTTATCTATAAATAGTCGTCGTTTAAATGCGTTCTATACGAACAATGTGTTATATGTATGGCATTAGTTTGAGTACAAGAAGTTGGGTTTTTCAAAAATGGGTTTAAAGGGATACACGGCAATCTTGATTTTAAAAATAACTCGCGGCGGCTCCCGTTACGTGTCCCTACATAAATTGCATTTGTTCAATTATATATAATAGTATAACGCAAACTGTTTTTGCATATTACTAACTGTTGATTACATTTCACTAATACTATATTCAATAAGTAGAATAACGAGGAAAATTTAAAAAGCTAGAATTGTCAAGTGAGAAAGTGTCGTTCTTACGGATGGTGGGAGGTATACAGTACTGGATGGTGGGAGGTATACAGTACTGGTTCTACCCAGGATGGTGGGAGGTATACAGTACTGGTTCTACCCAGGATGGTGGGAGGTATACAGTACTGGTTCTACCCAGGATGGTGGGAGGTATACAGTACTGGTTCTATCCAGGATGGTGGGAGGTATACAGTACTGGTTCTACCCAGGATGGTGGGAGGTATACAGTACTGGTTCTACCCAGGATGGTGGGAGGTATACAGTACTGGTTCTACCCAGGATGGTGGGAGGTATACAGTACTGGTTCTACCCAGGATGGTGGGAGGTATACAGTACTGGTTCTACCCAGGATGGTGGGAGGTATACAGTACTGGTTCTACCCAGGATGGTGGGAGGTATACAGTACTGGTTCTACCCAGGATGGTGGGAGGTATACAGTCCTGGTTCTACCCAGGATGGTGGGAGGTATACAGTACTGGTTCTACCCAGGATGGTGGGAGGTATACAGTACTGGTTCTACCCAGGAAAAATAGGGTGGTCTGCCTATACCACAAAACATCGACCGTCATGTATATTGCATGTATGTGCTAAAATTACATAAAACACTCGCTGTTCAAAACTGTTCACGTATACTTTGGTGTTTTTACCCCCGACAGCCGTTTGCAAAATAGTACATGTGTTCTGTCAACGTATGACCCTTTGTTCAAACCCCATGCTTTACAGTTTAAAGAGACACGTGGCAATCTTGAAATGTTTATGAAGCATTAAAAATAACGTCCCTTTTTATTTAACCAGTATCAATTTGACTTTAAACCTGCTTGCATATAATTAAATACAATTTTGAGTTTTAAAGTTTTCTTCGAAAATAGTTTAAATATATTATTAGTGCAGTATTATCGACAGTTAGTAATATGCAAAAACAAGTTGCTTTATTCTATTCTTATAATTACGATATGTCCTACAGAGAGCTACACGACTGTACCACGGGTTCATTTTATGTATACACATGTATGTGCCTTGATAAAATAGTTCAACCACTATACTACCCTGCATAAAACCATTGTACTTTTGGATTTCAGCTTTTATAAATCGGGGAAATAGCATGTCTTTCCTATTACAACATTATCGACTTTACGATGCGCACAGTACCTAATAAAGGTGTTGTTTTTTTCCGTTGTTAAAACATTTTAAGATGAGTACTTTCTCACCACACAGGGTACATTCGTGGTTGGAATATTTTTTCATTGTACATATGTGTATCCAAGAATGTACCCGGGGTATATTAATGTACCCGGGGTACATTAGTGTAGTACTCTGTACGACATAGACCCATTCAGCTTAAACGAGTGTGTATTAGACGTGATCATGTAACGCGATATGTTTGCTGGTATTTACACAAGTGCGCTAAGTAATAGATAGAGTATGGTCCCTTCAAGTTTGTTGATATAAACATTGAGATGGGTGTAGCCCATTGAAACAATTAAATCAACCAACGGGATGAGACCATACTCTATTGATAGCATGGTCACTGAAATTCCTTTTGTTTTTGCACAGGTTTTAATCGTTTAATTGAATATAACACCTGTCAGAATAAATGGTGTACTCTAACTCTACGCCTATTTCGATGTTTAAATCAACCAACTCGATGAGACCATACTCTATATATAAAACTTGTTGTGTAGCATGATGACCATTTCAACTGTCTGCCATACTCTAACTTCCGACTACACCAGTCATTCTGACAGGTATTCTGACTTAAAAGGTAACAAAGCGCTATGGTAAGTGAAGTAATTTGAAGATATAATTTAATTTAACCCAGGTTCGCCATTTCAACAAATTTGGTAAGCTATTTTAACCCAAGGTTTCATTAAAAAACAAAACAGGATAATTACCTAGCGATTTTTTTCTGAACGAGAATGTTGAATTGGTTTCAGCGGTTCTTAATAAGAGTATAGAGGGTCAAGCTTAAAATTACAAGTTTGAAAGCCAATGACATAAGAAATATGCATGTGAAATTTAGTTAAAATCAGCTCAGTGGTGACTGAGAACATTTAGTTTACGATCCGACAGCGGACGGACGGACGACGGGGGAAAATGTGATCGGAATAACTTCGATTCAGGTGAGCCAAAGTTACATGCTCCTAAATCCCCACAACGTGAAAATCATCCGCCGCTGTATGTTTACAATGTCACAGACAATAATTCACAATGACAACCTGCGCAGATCCGTGTTATTTGATATTTTCCGTCTGTTTGAAGCCATTGTTACTTCCGTATTAATGTTACAAACATCGACACAACACGTGTTGCACTATTGCACATAACAATCTGTTTGTAAATAGGAATTATTAACGGTGTTATTTGTTTAACGACCTTATTTGTTAAATTTGGCAATATATACGTAGGACGAGCATAACACACAGAAAAAGAAACGTTAAAGTTATTGTTAATCAATTTATAAACTCAACTCGACTGGATAACTAATTTGGGATTGCGCCAGAACAACGACTCCGAGGTACTATTTCAATAACATTTGACGTATTATTATTATTATTTTTATAATATTTATTTCTAGATAATTTATTGTCCTTTATCTCATTATAGTTGAGTGTTGTGTTATTGCTATAGTTAACGATTAGTTACAATAGGGCAAATTGATAAGTAACATGATTGCAGAATGTGCCGTCCTGGTAGATTTGCCAAATAAATTCGAGGCGCAGTTTGTCATTGTGAATGTAGTTCGGAATCTACTTCCGGCTTGTAATTTGCGTTCAACAAATACATTATTAATACACTAAACGGTATTAACCCGCCCAGTGACGACTATATCTATATTTATCACACGGTACGTGAGTGGAATAACACCATTCAGTATTTTCGATTATCCATCTATCTTACGCGCTTGACAAAAAAAACGCAATCCGACTGGTTGACGTTCGAATAATTGCGATTATTAAATAGTATATAACCCGTCACAAATCCAGTCATGTAACGTAAAACAGTCAACAACTTTTTGAAAAACGTTTTTGTGAGAATGCGTTAGAAACCGGTTAACCAGTATTGACAATTTGACTTTTTGCGGTAGTATATCAGTCGTTTTATAGTCGTACATCGTGTTTAATGGCTCCGCTAACGCGTCGCCATTAAACAAAATGTGCGACCGTTAAACGACTCTTATACCATCTGAAAATTCAAAATTTCGATACAGTAAACCCTATAGTGATATAACCGTATGCAAATGAGGGCCGAAATATCGTTTGGTCTTTTCGATTTCGGCACGTGCTTGTTTGGACACAAGGAGGCGGATTTAGTAGTTTCGTAGAAGCGCGGAGAAAAAGTAGGGCAAACACTAAGTCAGTTAGAGGCTAAGAAGTGAAATTTTAACAATTAAGAAACCCCGGTCACTCGCTGCGCTCCTTCCTTTAGGGTTTCTTAATTGTTAAAAGTTCACTTCATAGCCTTTAACTTATACATAGACAGCTACGACAATATATGTATGTTCCTTATAAAAAAAAAATTTAGTTTTGTGATAAATATAATCTAACATTCTCGTGTAAGATCCTCTATTATGTATTAGTTAGAGGCTATAAAGTGAAATTTTAAAAGTGAAATTTTAACAATTGTTAAAATTTCACTTCTTAGTCTTTAACTGACTTAGTGTTTGCCCTACTTTTCCCCCGCGCTTTTAAGAAACCACTCCTCTAAACACCTTCGCGCTTCTACTAAATCCGCCTCCTTGTGTCCAAGCGATTACTTAATGATTAAATGGTTAACATTGGTGATCGTTAGAAATTAACATGAATAAGTTCGCCATTTTTTTAAAATTCCTCACCGTCTGACATGTCTGATTGGCGGAAAAAGTAGGGCAAACACTAAAATCGGAAAAAAGAGAGAAATACATGGTACAAGGTCCATATTCATAAAGCTTCTAAGCAGTATCTTAAGTAAAATTTCATCATTTTATTAAACGCCTTTTTCTATCGATTTAAGACGTTTTCTTGATATTGTTAATATCGTTATGGATAAATAAAACCTAAGCTAAATATCCTAACTTATATAATGTATAGTGTCCCTGAGAGGTTAATATAGATGTTTAAACATATGCAAAAAAATTAAATTTTGACTTAAGTAATATTTTCCACTTAAGTTGCTTTATGAATACGGGCCCATACGTTCTAATTAAAGTTGTTAACCGGAATATATTACATACAGCTATTGAAATCCATTATCATGCAGATATGCACTTTTCTGCCTAATAAAGGGGTGACCTAATACATTTTGCTTTATTAGGCACTGACCAATAAAGGGGTGACCTAATACATTTTGCTTTATTAGGCACTGACCAATAAAGCCAATCAATGCGGAATCCCTTGGCGTTTATTGTACCTAACGTTATCTGACGTCATAAAACAAACAAAAAACAACAACATGGCGTCGTCCTCGATAAGCTTAACATTCTGCGAAATAGATAATAATAGTACTTCATATAGACAGTTTGGATAATCTACATGATAAATAGAATATTATGTCAGTGCCTTTTACTATCAAGTTTATTAGGCTCGGCACGAAAACGAAGAGAGGCTAGAGCCTCGTCATTCTTCGTTTTCTGAGCATCGCCTAATAAAGTTGATAGTAAAAGGCACTGACATAATATTCTCTATAAATCGCAGAATTGATACACGATATATACATTAAAATCTAGAAACGCATTTAAATTCGAACCAAACATGACAGAGAAATGATATCACAAATCGCGTAGTGGTCATTACGGAAAACGTACACAACTGTATAATAGCCCCGGAGAATGCAATGTATATATACTCAACAAAAAAAGAAACGTCCGCTGATGTTGATGCTAATTGTCTAGACAGCAAAACAGGAAAAAAAAAGTATGATGTAAAGAATAATTAGATAGACCGCCGACAATAGTCCAAACAAAGATGTTTTTGAAAAGTTCAGTACACAAGGGAGTTAGCCCCCTTTTTTGTTAAAACATGCATTTTGGCCACAAAAGAAAATTAAAGCTTCATAAATTGCCGAAATTGTCCGAGACAATATTCTCTATATGTTCCTTACCAAAATAATCACAAAAAAACATAACACAAATTGTGCAGATGGCATCTTTTGATTTTCAACAATCATCAAATTACCTCCCTTTAAAATTGCCATATCATCCATAAAATATTATAGTTTTGCAAATTTGAAACTGTTTAATGGGATAATAGGATATTTAGTATTCACTTAAGTCTGCAAACATCAAATATTGTTTTATTACAACTCTGTTTAAGCTTGTATACGCCCTCAAATACTGGCCTATGGAAATACCAGCAAACAAGTCGGAAGTTTCTTTTTTTGTTCAGTATATAGTTTACACGGACCCTTGGGTATTTTGCGATATTCCTCTTTTATCGTTGTTCGTTTAAAATAACACGTATAAACGTTTTTCGTGTTTAAGTTGTATACAAGTGTCTCTATTCAGTGATATACGCATTTCAAAATTACGGTATGCATTGTGTCTCATTTATTATTAACCACTTTGCCGATATCATTTTTCTGTCAAATTATTCTCGAGTTTAATAACGTTTTCTGCTTATAAAGTAATACAAATGTAACTTTCCAATGTTATACATGTATGACGCTTATTCTGGTAGTTAACATCGTCTATCAAAGCTGGTCCATTTTATACCGGCGAGTAAATGTATATAGTTTCGAACGATAACTCTTTGCGTTTTCGCGTTAAGTTAAAGATATGTAGTACAATCTGGCAATGACAAACAAAGATTACGAACCTTGTATTGTGAAATTTTATATTAAATTATTGAACACATTGTTCATTGTTGTTAAACAATGGTTTTACGTCATTTTCAGAACATTTAAAGGGACACACGGCAATCTTGGTTTTTAAAAACTCACGGCGTCCCGTTAGTTTTTCTCTTAACTTGAAATCGTTTAATCATTAATATTAATTGTTAGAATAGTTCAAAGCAAATTGTCTTTGCCTATTATTGACTTTTGATAATATTGCACCAATAATATATTTAAATGTGTAGAATAATGAAGGTAACAGAATTTTCAATTTTTTATTTAATTATATGCTAACAGTTTACAGGATTAATACATCACTGTACTAATTCCAATGCCTGATATAAAACTCAAGATTGCCATGTGTTCCTTTAAGGCTATATTTAACGGTTTATTATTCGTTGTGGATTCAGACCCTCCACTCTTTCCTGGGTAGAGTCAGACCCTCCACTCTTTCCTGGGTAGAGTCAGTATTGTATTCATTCCTCTATCCGTGAGACTCGACACATTCTTATTTACAAGTCGAGCTCCCAGTGGGATTCGAACCCGCAGCGATGAGAGTCGAGAAGGTTGCAAACGCAGCGTCATTACCATCTCGGCCACGGAGGCCATAATGAAAAAGAAATTATTCATTTTGCAAGTTCTTATATTTTTTTTGGTTGATTTCACATCAGATTCTATATTCTGGAAGGGTCCGAGCCTCGCTGACGTCTGAATCCTCTGTATCATGTCCCTCTCCGTGTCGGGTTGAAATAATGCTAACCAATGTGTTGATAATCCGTTAAACAAGTGTAACAGGAATCAGTCTCAAACTCTTTAAAAAGCGCGCAGGAAGAGAGGGTAGTAGAGGATTGGAACTCTCCTTGTCCTAGCCCGGTGCAGGATAGGGCATACACGTCATACTCATTCATATTAATTACAAGATGAGCAATTACCAGAATGTATACCCTGTTTTGCACCGTTAACGGTCAAACACATCTTGTTGGAATGTGTAGACTTTTATCCTATGCGTCAAAGGTACTACAATGTTAATACTATGAAAGAGTTATTTGATACTATAGATTTTAGTCTTGTTTTAGATTTCCTAAAAGAAATCAGACTATATAAATCATTATAATGTGTTCTTATATATATTTACGTGTTTATATACCCGTTGACGGGCATTTGTTGATTTGCATATATAGTTTATATTACTACCATATCATCCCTTAGTTGTTAATAGTTTTATCTTTATATATTTACATTAACTTTTAGTTACTACTTAATTTCTTCATCATTCGTTTGTTTTTGCGCCCAATATGACCTATTTATGTGTCGACGTGCCGTAAAACACCATTCATTGGAACTCTCTACCAGATACAATACCCATGTACTGAGTGTTAATGCGTTTAAAAGCAGGCTCAACAAAAAATGGCAAAATTGTCCAATACAATTTGATGCTAGCTGTTACTCGAGCCTGCGTTGTAGAGCAACTCAAATTCCGAATTTGACAACAGAATGGTCATTACAGCATTAAAAGCCCTAGGCTTACCTTCGGCCTCGGACCAGTAAGATAACCATTACGTATAAACGAAAGCGCGCTGGAAGGTTTGAACATTGGCATATTCATTTGTAATTTTAGATCATAAGAAATATCGAAGTATAAATTCATGATTCGGTATTAATCATATGGATTTTGCTATTGGTTACATACTATTTCATATTCACTGAACACATACTAAGTCAAAGACAGTCAGTAAAATAGAGATTATTTAACTGCTGCGATCGAGTATAGGAAAATCCTTCACGAGATGGTTGACTACTATCGAGTGAGGGATTTCTCTATAATCGCACCCAGCAGTTAAATAATCCATTTATTGCATTTTAAATCGCCTTGTGCATAATTTGTACCTAACTTATTTACCTTGATTCATATTTAGCGAATATATGAATATATGAATATTCTTTCACTGAGAAATCCCAATCTTTCACCCATAGAAATGTAATAAATTGTAATAAACCATATGAATTCATAATGGCTGAGTCGTTGGTCCCCGGATTTTCGTGTGGTAGGTATAATTAATATAAATTAATATAACACTTTAAATATAATATTGACCGCCTCTTGATTCAATGTTGCAATAATTTGAAGAGTCTCAATGTAATCATGTAATTTTTCGAGTATGTGCGATTTATACTGCTTCGAGAGAGAAAACTATGCTATTAATGTTTTGTACCAGAGCCATTTATCCAACTACGCATGTGCAAGAAGTTTTAGGGCGTAGCAGTTTTCGGTAAAAACAACAGCTCGATCCAATCAAGAAATAGCATTATCACGCAACATGAGCATGACCCATGTTTTGATTATTGCAGCCAATCGCCTTTGTATATTATTGGACAAATGCAATGTCAAGGAGTGCTGTTTTGGTAACGGTTTAGTCGTTTTGATTGTGCAAATTACAACAGCGCGCGCGTAAAATTGAGTAGGCCCTGGTATAACTGCCGAATCTGTCATTTATAGCACGGCTGAAATATACCGGCATTTATAGCACGGTTTATGAAAAATATATCATAAGCAAGAACAAAGGAAAACCATTACAGCTATGGTACAAAGGTATTATATTTGTATTGGGATATATGCACGAGTACTTCCGCGTATTAATATTATTTGACTTTAGAAGCGCAACATTTATCGGCGGAAGATCTAGCACATATATCCCAATACACCTATTTTATTGCATAAGTATTTTTTGAAAAAAAAAATTATAATAAATAAAAGAAATAACTGGAACAAAGAACATAGGTTTAACATTTTCTTTTCATGAAAACATTTTGTCTTTATCACGTTACATACTTCCTGCTCTAAATGTAAAGAGTAGTCCCAAGTACATGGCTTTACAACAAGTCGGATATAGGCGAATATTGGCATTCCATATACCCTGAAATTAAGCGGAGCTTGTGAATGCGTTATGCATTGAAGTATGTTATGGAATTGGTATTGGTTAAAGCAGCTAACCCGCCAACAGAAGCCAGATTTCAGAACATAATGAACGCCGTTTCTAAACACACTTCTAATGACAAAGTAAATATATCTTACATATTTTGAGAATCCAAACTCTGTAGACATACAGAACCAGCCAGGCCAGAAACGGGAGGTTCGAATTTAGAGTTACCAACTCATAATTCATTTTGCGCATATTCTATTACGCGTATTTAAAGAATCCGTAAATAAACTTTTTTTTTCATAAGCAGAGATACATTATTATATGACCTGAAAACCTGGATAGACGGTTTTGATAAAAGGTTTTTAGTGTAATTTTGCAGTTATTTGGCGGGTTAGTTTTTTTAATAATGTATACGCATTTACAAGCTCCGTTTACTTTCAATGTAACAACAAAAGATGTAACAATTAAAAAAAATGTTTTAAACACTATGTTTCAAAAAAATACTTATCACACAGAAATTCAAAAATATATTTAAAAAAAGAAAATGAGTTAAGACATAAAAGTGAGTAATTAGGAATTGTGTTGAGTATATATTAATTATAAGAATAGTTTAAAGCGCATTGATTGCGTACATTATTAGGACTTGAGAAAAATGGTCGTCGGATTATATTGCACCAATAACATATTTGAATTTATGGTCGAATAATAAGAATAAAGGAAAACTGAAAATGTTTAATTATATGCAAGCAGGTTTAAAAATAAATCGAGACGCTGTTTTTTGAATGCTTAAAAAACGTTCAAGATTACCGTGAGTCTATTTAACGTATTAGCATGAGTATGTCAACGGTATCTGTTAGCGTCTGTGTATGGTGAGTCTCTTTAACGCATTAGCATGAGTATGTCAATAGTATCTGCTAGCGTCTTTGTATGTTCAAACTTTTGATTTTAAATAACGATCTAAACACATTCAAACATGTGCAAACAAAAGATAAATCTGCCTTTATACTATCCACGTACATACTTCAACCAGGAAAAGAAATCCAATCACAAAAATGCAATCGTGATGATTATCGAGCTTTTACGAAATAACGTGAGACACAAAACATAAACAGCCAATCGAGATGTGTAAACAAAATGATTTACAAAGCATTATAAAAATAATGGGGGAGTCCTTCATGGTGAGTGTTTTCTTATCAGTCAGAGTGAATTGACGCAATAGACAGCCAGAGTAAATTGATAAACGCTGTATAAAAGAGTACTGTTATTAACTGTACTGTTAAACACTCAGAAAGGTTTCAATACATGCAAACACTGGTAACTCAGTCGACATTTTTGTGAAACGTATTATATATTGGTTTTGGAAACTGGCAGGGTAGTTTAGATTGGGCCGGAAGTATGAGCTGATTACCTTCGGTAATTATTAAAAACGGAAATTATTTTATTATTGTTCACGAGCGTATTGTTAGCACATTTATGTATCGACGAAAGTACTTGAATGCACATACAAGGTCATGATTTTCTATTTCTATCGTGTAGGTACATGCTTATTATACACATATCAGTGATTTATTATACACATATGATTTACAGTGATTTATAACGATTTGTTTAGTATCTGACAAAAGTGATATCGTCACACCAGTTCACTCTGCCGGAACTACATTTTTGCTTATAATACAAGGGCCAATTTACACTGGTCTTATATTCATGTAACAAACATTGTTTGTTTCAATGTCTCGCATAACTAAGCTCTGAAACTACGTTCTATCTCCATCTAAAAGTTCAATACTCCACGATGGAAATAAGCTCTGTCTCTGTCGAATCTACGTCATGTGTCTATCTTATGTTTAGTTTGTCGCAGTCATACAATGGGACATTATAATACCATTTGACAAAAGATGTATTGTAACTATTGTATAGTTGGATATTTTCGACATCGAAGACATGTTATGTACATATTAAATATTTTATTTTCACAGTTTATATTTTGTTTCCACATTGTATGTATCATGGTTACATTAATGCATTAATATATACAATATCGATATAAATATATATACAAGTAAGAGCGCTCTAACTAATTATAATTGTACTACATGTGTCGGTTCAGTTTGCTAATGATTTATGTCAAAGCTGTTTTTGAAAATTTATATAGAAGAGAATGCCTCACTCCTATTGTAGAATCAAAAGGCTAACATCTTTACCCTTGGAAGGTATAATTGGCAGTTTAAAGACAAAAGACAAAAGTGATATCGTCACACCAGTTCACTTTGCCGGAACTACTTTTTTGCCATTTTTTTTAGCTCCACTGGCCAAGGGCCAGCAGAGCTTATGGGATATCGAGTTGTCCGTCGTCCGTCCGTCCGTCGTCAGTCCGTCCGTCGTCCGTTGTCCGTCGTTAACGTTTGTCTCGTTAAGACGATAGGGTCTTCATTTTTCATTTAATCTTTCCAAACTTTACCAGATTGTTAATATCAATGAACGCTCGGAAAAGTTCTAAAACCAGCCGGATCGGACCAGTAACAGCGGAGTTATGGCCATTGATTTAGTATTTTTTTTTATATTTTGCCTCGTTAAGACGATAGGGCCTTCATTTTTCATCCGATATATACCAAACTTTACCAGATTACTAATGTCGATAAAATCTCAGACAAGTTCGAAAACAATCTAGATCGAACCAGTAACAGCGGAGTTGTGACCCTTGATTTTGTTAAAAATGCTATATGTTGCCTCGTTAAGACGATAGGGCCTTCACTGTTCATCTGATCCTTACCAAACTTTACCAGATTGTTAATATGAATAAAAGCTCGGACGAGTTCAAAAACCAGCCAGATCGGACCAGTAACAGCGGAGTTATGGCCCTTGATTTTGTTAAAAATGCTATATGTTGCCTCGTTAATACGATAGGACCATCATTTGTCATCCGATCTTTACCAAACTTTACCTTTTTGACTTTCTTTGTTTTATTCTTTTTTTCTTTTTTAAACCAGCCAGGTCGGACCAGTAACAGCGGAGTTATGGCCATTGATTTTGTTATTTTATTTATTCTTTTTTTTTTTAAACCAGCCAGATCGGACCAGTAACAGCGGAGTTATAGCCCTTGATTTTGTTAAAAATGCTATATGTTGCTTCGTTAATACGATAGGACCATCATTTTTCATCCGATCTTTACCAAACTTTACCTTTTTGACTTTCTTTATTTTATTTTATTTATTCTTTTTTTTTTTTAAACCAGCCAGGTCGGACCAGTAACAGCGGAGTTATGGCCCTTGATTTCGTTAACAATGCTATATTTATGCCTCGTTAATACGAAAGGGCCATCATTTTTCATCCGATATTTACCAAACTTTACCAGATTTTTTACTTTCTTTGTTTTTTTATTTATTCTTTTTTTTCATTTTATTTTTTTAAACCAGCCAGATCGGACCAGTAACAGCGGAGTTATGACTCTTGATTTAGTTAAAGATGCTATATTTTGCCTCATTAAGACGATAGGGCCTTTATTTTTCGTTTCATCTTTACCAAACTTTAATAGATTGGTAATATCAATGACATCTCGGACATGTTCGAAAAGCAGCCATATTGGACTAGTAACAATGGAGTTATTGCCCTTGAATTAGTAAAAAAATGCTATATTTTGCATCGTTAAGACGCTAGGGACTTCGTTTTTCATCCGATCTTTACCAAACTTTACCAGATTTTTTAGTTATGGCCCTTGATTTAGTTAAAAACGATGTATTTTGCCCAAATCTTTCAAAAAATAAATAAATTGCAGTCACTCGCTTCTTTGATGTTATAATAGCCATGTTAGCTAGTAGAGCGTCCACATGCCCTCTTGGACCTCTTCTATATTTAATGGTACTGTAGATTGTTATTGATTTCAATCAACACATTTTAACGGCTCATTTCAAAATCTGCCAAATGTATTCATACGCGAGGGAACCTTGGGGTGAGGGAGAGTAGGGGCTTAGGGGTGATACATAACATATGTCACTCGAACACGTTGTAATTTGTTTAAAAAAATCGATATTCGAACTAGTTTTTTAACCGAATGACAACGTATTCTCGTGACATATTTTTCATATCATACTGAGACTGTCAATTATTCTATATATACTACAATTCAATGTTAATGAGTCTGAGAAAGATTACTTTAAATTAGCATCTAGGTTTTTTTCATAATTTCCCTTAGCCTCGTCAGTCGAATGGGGACGTAAACCGGGCGGTCCCGTGTACCGGTCTATCCTCCGAGCACGTTAAAGACTATATGAGTCTATTCGATAATAAGAGTAGGGCAGTGTTCCCGGATTCCTATGTATCCTTCCCCTCTCTCTGGGGCTCTAAATAACCTATACTGTGTTGATGAGCCGTTAAACAACATTCAATTCAATTCAAAATTAAACAACATTATAGTATTTAAACGGGAAAAATTCAGGCCTTTACAAAACGATGTTTTTTCTTATAAGTAACTAGTCTGTCTACCTTTATTACTATACTAGACTTTATGTGGATCAAGAATACCGAGATGTTCTCTCAGCAAATAGCAAAGTTAAAAAAAATATATATATGTTTTTGCGTGAAGTTTACAGTATACCACATAATTATCATAAACATCATATAAAAGATAAAATATTAAAAAGAAATAATTACGAAAATGTTTTTAAAAAGTGAACAATACAGAGAATCTAGCAGGCATTCATCGAGATCAGACTATTTTTTACATAATTATAACTTGCAATATATTACCTTGATATCATTTTCTAGGTTGTGCCAGTCATTAAAAAGTAAACAAAACATATGCAACAAGTTGTTTTATGCAACATTTTATTAAATCACCTGTCTTGAAATCAAATATGTGTAACATATGTATGCATTTTAGTTCTGCATTGATTATGAACATTGATTTTGTTATTTTAAAAACAACTTTGACAGGATTATTTGAGATTGTAATTGATAGCACCAGCTAGCTAAGGATAACAAGGTAACATATTGCAAGCTTTATGGTAAAATTAGATTTATACTGTGTCAGTTCTAATTCCTGTTGGATTCACTTTGAAGTGCTCTATTAAAACTGCTTTATTTTATACAATTTAGCTTTGAAACAAAATTGTTTCTAACTAGGGTAATACGATGAGGTACAGCAAGTTTCATGAAAAAATATGCAGAAGTGTTTGAGATATACAACTTCGAGTCTTTCTTTTGTTCCAGGGAACATAATCCTTAATACCTGTGCAAAACTGTACGACTGTCGGCATGATCGTTTATTTATACATCACTGTTTTACACGTAAACCTGCAGAAATTTCAAACAAGTTATGTTTAAAAGAAAGACAAAAATCTCAGATAACATGAAACGATCTTATCGCATCAATTGCGTGACTGTGTTACGTATGCAGAAAGAAGTGTAAATCAAGACATTCTTTACTCTGTAACATTCATACATGGGCAGAAACATTCATACATGGGCAGAAACATTTATACATGAGCAGAAATATGCATACATGGGCAAAAACATTCATACATGTGCAAAACATTCGTTATTGCATACCGGATAGTGTAATCCGCGTTTTACAAAGGTAATTGGATTATAAGAATCTTTCATGGGTATCCGGTGAAGATAGGGAATTACAACCCGAGATATAAGTGTTTTATCGGAATCGAGGCTCTGCGAAGGTTCCGATTAAAACAATTATATCTAGGGTTGGAACATCGGCCTCGGTTCCGATAAAAACACTTATACCTCGGGTTAGAATTCCCTATCTTCACCGGATACCCATGAAAGAACCTTATACTACGTCATGGGTATCCGGTGAAGATCGGGAATTCCAACTCGAGGTATAATAGTGTTGATTGTCTTCGACGTTTGATTGTAAATTTAAACGTATTGACCCTTTGTTCAGAAAAACATTGAAACCGGAAACACATGTCCGCAATTATTTTTTTTATTACTAGTATAGTATTTTTGACCATCGATATTTAGTTTATCGGTATATTATGAACATTCCCCCACAGTTTATTTATTAATTTATTGTTTTTTCTGCCGTTCTGTATATCTTGGGAAGAAGGCGACTCTATATCAGCCAGTCAGAAACGATATCAGAATCTCTGCAAAATGGCTGCCGCGTCAAACTTTTTGTTAAAGAACAGTTCTAGACGTTTGTCTTGAAAACAAGCAAGCGTCGCAGATGATCTAGAATAGAGGTATGATGAGGATTTTATCAGCCGAGGTTCCGATTAAAATATTTATACCGAGGGTTGGAATTTCCCTATCTGTACCGGATACCCATGATGGAATATTTTTCTTATATACCATTTACACACTGATCAACCGGCTGCAGCGAGGTCAGATGGGCGAAATTGTTAGAAGTTAATAGTGAGGTTAGTATTTGTTCTTTTTGTTGCGTGTTTTGCAAAAATGTTTGAAAAATGATTTCGAAAGGAATGACAGAGGAAGATTTCTCTTTAAAATAAAAACGGTAATAAAACGACATTAGTGCGCATAGCATCCTGTATAAATATCCAACGATTTGTAAAAACTATGACATTTTCAAATTAAACACAAATATCGAACTGATATTTGCAATTGTAATTCAATTTAAAACGCTTGTCAAGCTCGTCAATTCTTTCTGTATAACCATACACAATATCTCATTGAAATAATGAAAACTTTTCGAGTTATATAATTTTAATGTCGACAGTATAAAATAAAATCGCGAACCGGAATGTCAGAGGTGTTTTACGTGCGAACGGTGAAGTCAGAGCGAACATTTCAGATGCGAACGTGAAGGTCAGAATGTTTTAAGCAATTCTTTCGCGTTTTTGACGATTGCTAGATTAACAACTGTACTTGTTGGATTAAAACTTAACACGAGTACTTGTAATTACCTATAGTTGTGTTACCTTTTGACGTATTGGACATATGGAAAATAGTAAAGGCAATGCCACCTCAATTTTCATGATATGAAGACTAAATTCAAATACTTATTGAACAGTTAGTGTGTGTTTTTATGCCCCCGAAGGGTGGGCGTATAGTAATCGCACCGTCCGTCCTTTCGTTCGTTCTTCCGTCCGTCACACATTTCGTGTCCGGTCAATAACTCTGACATTTATGGAGGGACTTTCACGAGCAAAATCCAGGTCCGTAGCTCCACGGTCAAGGTCACCCTAAGACGTCTAATCATGCCATATGACCCTATATTTGATTTTAAGTCATGTAGGTCGTGTCCGATCTATAACTTCGCCATCCATTGGACGATTTTCATATAACCTGGCAAAAGTGTTCACCACATCAAGACGATGTTTCGCCCGCACAATTCAGGTCTGTACCTTCAAGTCAAGATCACACCACCCCATGCCCCCAGCCCATTTGTCTCAATATAAAAAAATGTTTTGGTCTCCCGAAGAGTTCACCAACCCATGACCTCCACACCCCCACCACTCATTTTTTTTTCGTTCCCGATATTCCCCCTCCACCGTTTTTTACGGATTTTTAAAGTGAAAGCTTCCTCTGTCATTCCTTTTGAAATCTTCATAATCATTTTCCAAACATATTAGCAAAATACGCAACAGAAAGCAAACATACTAACCCCACCATTAACTTCTAACAATTTCGCCCATATGACTTCTCTGCAACCATCTGACTTCGCTGCAGCCGGTTGATCAGTGTGATATACATTCTGCGCATTGTGTAAGATCAGGCTTTCCATCACCCATGTAAAATGCGGATAACCTCATCCGGATTGCAAGAAAGCCTGATCTTAAACATGGGGAAAGATACAAGTCGCGATATAATATCAACAATGACAGTTGCATGACGTCATTGTTTAAATAACCATGCAAAACGTTGGTAGTTTCTACGCCAATGCGCAGAAAATAAGGAAAAGTATACGGTTCCGATAAGGAAATTCCAACCCTCGGCAGAGCCTCGGTTTCGACGAAAACAGTTAAGCCCATGAAATAATCTTATATTCCCATACCATGGTGAACTTGAAGCTAGCATCATAATATAGATAGCGAGAGAGAGACACACACACATACAAATACATGCATACAATATATATTATGATTTTGTCAAAATGTGCATTAATCAATATGTGTATATATGCCTTCTTATGTCTGTAGGCTGACGCTGTTCTCCAATGTATACTATATATGATACCATCACGGTACATGTCACCAATAGTTTTTAAGTGAGAATAATGAATGAGCTATTTCATATCACGACCTGTGTCCGCCCCAGACTTCCATATAAGCCCGAGAGCTTTAGCTCGATGCGGGGTGTGATATTAAAATGCCCATTTCTTATGTCTTTTTATCATTGCCCACTTCTAATGTCTATTTATCATTGCCCATTTCTTATGTCTATTTATCATTGCCCATTTATTATGTCTATTTATCATATACTTTTCAAAAAAAGGGTCAATCCCTAAGAAATGTATTTTCTTCTATTTGTATGCATTTTTTTTAAGACATGCAAAATGTTCGTATCTGTTTAGCAAGTATGTGATACAAATTGTTATAAATCGGACATCATATATCGTTATTTATATATAATAATAATAATAATAATAATTTCTTTATTTAACGAAGGTTTAAACACATTAAGTTATGCATATAAAATACAAACACTTATTTTCAATGTTGCCTTCGAACAATAATGCTATAACAGTTATAAATACATATAAAACATTCATACTCATGCGCACACACGCAAACATCCATATTCAGAACAATACTACAAATCCGACAAACATTCATTGGTTAATCCATTCATAATATTCTTAATTCATAATCAAGATATCCATAGTGTCATATGACAGATATTTAAGCAATTACATGCATACAGTGCCAGTTTCACTTAAAAAAATAAATAACAACAACCCAACAGCGACATTATTATATAATAATATCAGCTAGTTTATTTCCAGTTTTTGGAAAAGAAATTGTTTTAAATTGTTTCTATACGAATTAAAGTTATTGGTGTTACGTATATGTAAAGGAATTGTATTCCATACTATTGTACTGTAATAGCTGAAAGAATCTTTAGAAGAGTTAAAACTTATTTTTAAAAGATATATCGTAGGTCATATATCGTAGGTCATATCTCGTAGTCATATATCGTAGATCTTATATCGTAGATCATATATGGTAGATAATATATCGTATATCGTATATCATATATCGTAGATCATATATCATATATCGTAGATCATATATCGTAGGTCATATATCGTAGGTACATTGTGGTTTTGAATTGAATTGGATTTTATAGTCGCACCTACAGCTCAGATCATATAGCGACTGTTCAGCTTTTATTTGGAAGACACCAGGTGTCCCTCAGGGCAATTATCGTGCACGGGCAGGTGGTTTCGCGTATAAAGTCCAACGTCACCTACAAGATCTGCTATTATCAGTTTATGGGCTGCCTGAGAGCTCGTGCTATCTGTGTCGCTCTGTTGTGATGAATACCCGCTAACCCGAATAATGAATGGCAAAACTGCACTACAAAACCGTGTATCAAAACTCCATCCACGTGTTCAAGTCATATAATAAGGTATATGTGTCGATTAAAAGTAAAAGTTTAATAACGGGTTCTAAAATTACCTATGTATATACGTAAAATGAATTACGAGTTGGTAACTCATAATTCGACGCTCCAGTTTCGGGGCACGCCTGGCTGGTTAATACCATTATATACTGTGTCTAAAGCGTTTGGATTGTCAAAATATGTAAGTTATACATATACATTATCGTCAGTATGTTTAGAAACGGTGTACATATGATGCAACATTCGGCTGTTGTTGGTGGGATAGCTACTTTAACCAAATCAATGGAACAACCACATAACGCCATAAAACCTTGTGTAAATTGGTGAAAAAAACGCAGGTAAAAAGATACAGTTAAACAATATAAACATTCGTTAGCTGGGGAAACAAAACCCATTAAATCAAGATTGAAAGTAGTATTAGCTCGCTCATTGTAATTAACGCTAGGAATCAAATCCCGCTGAAAAGCTCAAATCTCACATATGCGAATTGGCGTAATGCCACCGCATCTACAGCATTCGGCTTTATGCGGAACATGAGTCTTTAAGGGAGCATTTTAATTGCAAAGCTTTTGATTTGTACCAACGAGGCTCATTATATTCACTCACCCTTTTTTTCCATAAGTGGTGAAGTGAAAAATAATCTGGAAAGCTTTTAGTGTTTTAATGGATGCCAATATTTTAAGGACAAATGTTTTGTCATGTAGAGATAAATATGCCCATAGGTGAGGTCTGTAATTAACTACACGGAATAATCGATGTTCATGTTTGTAAAATCACAGAGAACATTGACGCCAATTATGCATTCAGGAAGATCATAGCGTTTCCAAAATTGAAAAGCTTCCATACCACTTTAGGTTGATAGTGGTGTAAACAATAGAAACAATATTAATTCATCGAATGACTTAATGTTTCATAGGCTTAAATGTACTTAGTTCGTATTGCAATATTCCGATGACATCGTCTACAACTTTTTACGTCATTTTCAAAACATGTAAGGTTATATCACGGTCGATTTCTTTTATGGTGGAGGTAGACCAGCCACTTGTCCTGGGTAGAACCAGTACTGTACACCTCCCGCCATCTGTAAGAATCGACACTTCCCACTAACAATTATATTTATATAAGAGCAGAACGGAAATATAAAAATTGGCGTCGTCCACATATGCTTTTATTTAAGTAAGAGCGGTTCAGACATACAAACATTGGCACTGTCCACATATATTTATACACTGACATCGTCGTCGTATGTGTTCCAATGTCTGGTCTCCCCACAATGAATGCTACATCAACCAGATTGAAAATGTCCAACGCAAGGCAGCTCACTGGGCAAAGCATGACAACGGACAAACTCAAGCATCACAGAGATGCTACATTCCTTGAAATGGAGAAGACTTGACCAGCGACGTAGAGATAGTAGGCTCTCCCTCTGCTACAAGATCACCAACAGTCTACACCCACTTCAATTTAGAGTAATAGGCACGACATCCGACTATTATAAATAGTCATACTTCAACAGAACAATAGTAGCCTTCCTCCAGATATCGCCACCCCTCCCAATATAGAGCTGTTCTACTCTGCAGTGGAATATGCCTCGCCATAAGTAGCACCAGAATTGTTTTTAAACTTTACTAACATAATCATACGTTTATTTTACTAACACGTCTATGTCAGATAGACGAGCGCCATTCCTAGGTCACCATCAGGGTTTTGGAATTACCGGGAGATAGATAGATATCAAAATCGTGTTAAATCCGTAAAAAGGTAACGATTTTTAAAACATGAGAAAACCCGAATATACAACGAGTTGTGTTTAAAGTACTAGGTTATTTTGATTTGCCGGGAGAGATAATTATTTATAGTCAGTGAAACTATCCAGACCTGTTCACAGCTCCGGTTTCTTACATTGTTTTGACGTAGACATCCAAATTTACGATTGTATTGATATCAGGGGCTGATTCAGGATTTTGGATTTGGGTACGCAACTTTAAAAAACAGGTCGACAAACAAAATAAAAACGTTTTTGACAAAATAATGTTTGTATCGTCTCAGATTTTAGGGGTGGATGTTCGCAACTTGTAAACAAAGCACAGCTTTTATAAAACAGATGGACATCAACGAATTTTCATAAATGTTCATATTTTAACCCGCACCCGCACCCCACCCGCACCCAACCCTCTACATTAGTCCGCGCATGGATAGTGCCATATTCGCTCCACTTGCCAACTAGGAGGTAACGAATATGCAATTTAGGCACTGGATGAAAGATTTGTTAAACAATCCAGGAGTGTTTTGATTAGATACTCTGACATTGTTGTTAGATAGACATCCCAAATTCACAATTTAAAAGATTATATTTGATGATTGATATGGAACCATAATACGAGGGGTATTCACAAAGTCTTGAGACTGATGCGCTTTCGTAGAAATTAAGTCAGATACATGCATTATTTCACCTGCTTTTGTAGGTAATTTCAATAGCAATGTATGCTGAACATTTTATCAAAATTCGTCAAGGGATTATAGTGTTATACGATTTTGAATAGAGCTTACTCGTATACACTGACCGTTTTCTGTAGTAAATATGAAACCAGTGGAAAAAACGGAAAGTAAGACTTACATAAAACTGCGTTGCGCTTTAAACAAATCATTCATGAAGTTAAAAGTAGTTATGGGCATTCTTCTGTTCAAAACCATAGTTTACAGGCGGTTAAAAGTGTTTAAAGAGGGAAAACCCAAATTCAAAGATATTGACCGTGTCGGAAGACCGAAGACTTCATTGTCTTCAATGAACATCGCAGCTGTTGATGCTATGATGAAGGAAGATTCAAGATATACTGTTTCTGAGATAGCATCAGTGGGCATATCAACGGGTATGTGCACGGTGGATACCCCATCTATTGACCAAAGAGAAAAGGGCACAAGGGGTGAAATGTTGTAAATAATTGAAAAAATATGGAACTGCCGATGAAAGGATGTTAAATAAGCTCATAACAGGTGATGAGAAAGGCATATATTATGTTGAACCTCAACGACGGATTAATAATAAACAATGGCTGAGAAAATGGCAAGAAAGAACAGTAATTGCTAAAAGGACAAAAAGTGCGAAGAAGGTTCTCTTCACTTTTTTCTTCAATTCAAAAGGTTAATTGGACAGATACCTAGTGCTCCAGGAAAATCTGTTACGGGAAAGTTTTATAGGGACAATGTCTTATAATCAGTGAAAAATCACTATGTTAAACTTCGTCCAAGGACTTGTTTAAATACAATACATCTCAAACATGACAATGCATCTTCCCATAAAAGCGCTATAGTACAGCAATTTCTTCGAGATGAACATGTTATACAGCTTCAACACCCACCATACTCGCCGGATCTTAGTCCGTGTGAATTCTTTCTGTTACCAAAGCTGGAAATGATGCTCACTGGACGTCGTTATAACTCGAAAAGCGCAGTTGGCATTGCGATACATCAGTGTCAGAAGAGTATATCAAGGGGAGACTACTCCGCGGCTTTCCGGTCATGGATATCTCCTTTAAAAAAGTGTATTCTTGTTAAGGGCGAATACATTGAAGGATTAAAATAGGATATTTGTCCATAAACAAATTATGTTTTATTTTACACATTACACTTTTGTGCAAAACGATAGAGTAATGTTGGTTTTTAACACTTCTGTAATTTATGAATAGTGTGTGTAGTACATCAGCACAGCAGACAAATGAGTTGAATTGGGTTTTACGGTGCATTGAATTGAATTGCAAGTTGTCTAACGGCTCATCAACACAGTATAGGTTATTTAGAGAGGGGAAGGATACATAGGAATCCGTGAACATGCCCTACTCTTATTATCGAATAGTTTCCTATGATTCTTTAACGTGCTCGGAGGATAGACCGATACACGGGACCGCCCGGTTTACGTCCCCATCCGACGGACGAGGCTAAGGATGTTTTACGGTGCAACAACATACAAATGTTATATGGCGCCAACCAGACACACGCATTTGATTAACAAAAACATGTTATATGAATGTAATAGGATAATCTTGCGTGATTTATATACAAATATGAGACAGACATTACCAGAAATAATTAAATACTTGTGTTATCAGATTATTGAAGTCTGCATTAAGCAGATATAATTCGTTTTGTAAAATAGCCTTTTATTTCTTATGCCATAGACATTGATGCCTTGTTTAAGGTTATAGTTTAAACACACGTCATGTGTTAAGCCTTACTTTGATTATATTTTTTCTTTCTTTTTATATAGGTCAAGGTCATAAGTTGGGTCTAGTATTAAAATGCAGTCAAGTAACTAGTGCTGCCAACAACGAAAACACTGATATCAGGCACAGGTAAACCTTTATTTGATATGTGACTGTTAAATGCACAGCGGTGGCTTTTTTGCCACTGGCTGTTCCAAGCCGGTAGCTTTTCCTTCAACCATTTTTTGTTGTTTTTTTCTGTTATAATGTCAATTACCTTGCCTTTTACTCGTACATTTCCTGTTCGATTTTATATCTATTTTTACTTTTTGAAATTCAGAAAAAATGCTTATTTATGGCCAGTTTTGTAATGGAAAGGGCCATTGACCTGTGGTTCGATCTGTTTGAAGGATGTATGGCAATACAATCAAAATTCTAAAACTTCGAAGTTA